>JAIQCU010002382.1:0-11521 GCA_022114935.1 Leptestheria dahalacensis
AAATTAAGAAACACAAAGAGAGTGAGCGAGAGAGAGGGAGGGAGAAAAAACAGTATGTGTCTAGCTATGCAAAACTGCAGGGCGTGCAATGTTTTCTTTCAACCTTTAACAGCTCCAATTTACCCTCTCTCATCTGCGATAAAATAAAACAAGAAACACGTCTCCCCGTCCACACATGCAACAACGAACTTTTATTTTTACCTCTCGTCTGTTCAGATATTCTTTCAAAAAAAATCATCACTAAGACTTCGTGTAAAAATACAATATACTTAAAACACGAGTTATAAAATATCAAACGTAAAATTCTATTAAAGTAAGAAATTAAGAGTAACATTTTTACCATTTCATTTCGTTAACTTTCTATCATCATAAATAACCAGTCAAGAAAATTACATAAATTATAATAATCTTACCATTTAAAAAAAATTTGATTTCGAAATATAACAGTGCCTCTAATATAAAATCCGACATAAATAATAAGATTGAAATTAAAAAAAAAATCATGAAATCCCAGGTCTGTATAGATTCCATTCATCCGCATACAAATCGACACATGGTTGAGCAATCGACCCGATTAGTCGGGTCGAATCGTTTCCATTCCATTCAAGGGGAGGGAGGAAGGGACAAACTGTTGTGGAGAATTAACCCTTTTAAGGTCTGGCTTTTGACAAGGGCACACAGCAGAAGCAGTTGACCGGTTGCCAGATCACGTTGTATAAGGCAGCTAAACAACATCTACAGCACACACGTACAAGGGGCTTGTTGTATGCCCGTCCCTTTTTCGCTCTTTACGACGAGGAACCACAAGCTGTAAACAAGGCGTTTAAAGCCCCTTCCAATGCCTTTTAATCTGCCACAAATATAAGATAGATACGGATCTTACATAGGTATCACCGAGTACAGATAAGACTGGTAGGGGTAGGGGGGTAGGTAGATTCATGTGTAGACAAGATGTAGACAGATGGACAAGTAGTTGTTAGATAGACAGTGAGATGCATAGATAGATAGATGATAATTAGGTAGATAGATATTATACATAGGGAGATAGATCGATAGGTAGATAGATGGTTGGATAGTTGGAAAGACAGATAGGTAAATAAGTAGAGAGCTAGATTGACGGACTGATAGATAGATAGGTAGACAGGCAGACAGATAGATTAGCGTTACACTTTCAGTTATTGTCAGTCATCATTTCAGTTGTTACCTTCAAACAACTGAATACTAATTCACTATATCATTACATAACACATACTGTTATTTGCATCACGCTTTCAGTTATTGTCAGTCATCGTTTCAGTTGTNGTTAACCCACACATGACTAACAAACCCAGACGTTACACAGTCCAGCATCTCCTCTTATCGTGACGTCATAACTTACAGGGGGTATTACCGTGTTGACCAGTAAAATCAAGGGAAAAGATCCTTTCCTTATTACCTTTTCACATGTCATTTGTCCGCAACTTATCGGCAACAAGGATCGACCAGCGACTTGCGATTCTCCTATCCTTTTGAACCTTCAACTTTCCAACCTTTCCACCTCAAAAACTACTTAACCTTTCAACTTTTAACGTGGTTCAGACTTTCAACAGATGTAGTAGATACAATTCCAGACCGATGAGTCATCGCAAGGATTCTCGAATCGTCTATACTGCAATCTCAACATGAACTTGATAAAGATACTCGCATCAACCCTGATTCCAGTTTACCAAGAACAAATAGTTGCATGCGTGTGGATAATCAGTGACACGGATCAGCTCCAATTTCAGTTACTTTGTTAACACTGGCCGTTGTTATATAACTGATTGTGTACTGTAATTAAACGGCCGTCTGTTTTCTAGTCAAATTTAAACGCTTTCACTTTTCTCTACGAAAAAGAATCTGTAACGGTCGGTTTTTCTTAAAGATTCCGGTAAAAGCCAATTCGAAGCTGATCCTCGGGTACTTTTTAGCAAAATTAAGTGAATCTATGTTAATTAACGATTACACAGCTGAATTGAAAGGTCAGCGACTTCAAGGAAGACAGATAGATAGAAAGATAGACAGATAGTTAGATAGATAGACTGACACACAGATAGATAATCATAGCCAGTTCCTTTCAAACTTCACAAAGTTCGCAACTAAGACAGACATTCGCCCACCTTTGGAATTGGTCGCTCGCCGTGTTGGTTCGCCGTTGAGAGCGACTTCCCTTTTACCCCTTACTTGAAGATGAAAAAAACCTCAAACCTGTTTAACCGGCTTTGAAAGCAGTCGCTCTTTATGACCTTTACCCAACAGCGAGCGACTTTGAATTTACCCCTAACAGTCAGAAACACCTGCTGAAATTCTACCAGCCTAAACTGTCCCCAACGGACCAAATTCTCAAATGATTAAATGTTTAACAATAATCGTAAGAATAACAAAAAAGCGCTAACCTTGCTCACAAAATTTCTGGAAAAACTGGTTTCCTCGGTAGATTCCTTCACAGCAAGTATACACACGACTCCTCAAGTTCGTTTTAACACTTGGAATTCAAAACAACCAATAAGGGGACGCAGGGCCAGCTTCTGCGCACAACCTTCCAGCACGGAGGCTGAAGAGCGACTGACTGAAATCTCGCACGCACAAGGATTTCAAGTGCCAAAAATGGAGGGCGCCCCCGAGTTGTTCTTTCCCAAGTTCAAACATCCGGCGTTGCCAGATGTACAGACACTGTTATTATTATTATTATTCCATTAAAAAGAAGAAAAAAATGCTACAAAATATATAAACAAAAAAATCCGTCTTTCATCGTTAATAAATTAAACAACACCGTTCTATTTTCTTCAATACAAATACGAAGGACAGTTTTAACTTTTTTGAAAAACAGAATCCTTGGATAACAAGTTCTTGTTTATTTTAAACGTGCCGAGGAGAAGGCTGAAAAAAGGGAATCACATTTCTTCAATTTAAATATTAAAAAAGCTGAATCCAACAGGCTGTTGCACGAGAAAAGGAACGGGACATAAACGAGGGAGAAAGAGAATATGAATAAATTAATATTTTAATCACGGAAAGAGAAAAAGGGGTTCTCCCAGTAAATTACCAGACTAACGAATACTGACGCCGAGAATTTGTAATTTCCACTATTCTCCAAAAATGGCCTTTTTCTTGTTCATTCTCCTTTTCATATTCTATTCCACACACCACACGCCATTTTTCGGCCGTTATTATTGTTTACTTTCAACTCCTTGTTTTGTCCCCGAGGCTATATTGGAACCACGTTCTGTTGTACGCTGCAACCGTTCAACTTTTTTGGAATTTTAATAACGTTAAGTTTATTACCAATTCAGACAGAGTGATGTTGAAAATAAAAATCTGGCAACGCCGCGCGCTATATTTTGATTTAGTAGCAGACGACGCCTAATAAATCCCTTGCCGTTACCAAACGGCGCCCTTTTTTCCAAGGCAAAGTTGGCTTTCCAACATCCCTCGAGGCTTTATTATGACCAGCTGTGAACATTTCAACCGTGTAAATGCAAAGAGGAACCATAGATTTGATTATATTTCTGGTTCAGTCAAAACTGGCCGACATTGTAAGATGTTACAGCGATCGGTGCCGCGGTGAATCGCCGCCATTTTTTTCCCAAAACCCAAAATGGCGGTAACCATCTTCCTAATGGTTACTTTTCAGCTACAGGTTTAAGTATTGTTAATTAGCATACATTTTTTAATTAACGTAAGTGGCAACGCTGCGTTTGATGGACAGCCACTAGCAGACGACAACTTTATACAATTACTAGTAACCGCACAACAGTTACATTTAGCCCTGAAAGCAAAATTACGATTCGTACTCAAACTTAATCTTATTCTTCATCTAAATCCAATTAACTTGATATATACATTTGGCTATAAAGCATCAGGCCATACTGATATAGCAATTACAGACTCGACTGTATTCGCCATTTTGTTTCTGTTATTCATAACCTGTTCCCTTTTTCCGCCCCATAACTGACCTGTTCTCATCTATAACGAAAGCTTAACTATTATATTTAAAAAAAAGAAAAAGAAACCCGACTTGTAAAAAAAAAATTTGATTGGCTGCAGGGGTTAGAAGTTTCTGGGTGAAAACTGTCAGAGAAACCAATTATGTCTCAGCAGGGGTTGCGCATATATAGCCGTTCTCCGATCTACAAAAAGGCCAGGTGGAAAAAAAAGGCCCCAGAACTAAACAGGCAAAACTGAATCTTATGCAAAGTATACAGATTAATCAAAAAGAGAGAACCTATCATCCGATAAACATCGATATACATTTCTCCGTGGCCGTCACCAAACAAAGGGCAACTTATGGACAGGGCAATTAGGATAGAATGCTGAAAGCCGACGGAGTGCAGTCAATATCCCCGTTGGTGTCGCCTTTTTTATCCGATATATCTGAAAGCCAACACGACAAGGCATTTCAAGTTTTGGCGATAAAAAGACCTGTTGCGCGAGCGTTTTACTTTTCGGTCGCTCTCGAGTTTTCGTGATTCTCTTAAAAGGGGAGGAAAGATAGTAAACCCACCCAGATTTCGGGCAGTGCCGACGCGCCAGTCGAGATACAAGACTATGGTTAAGTACTTTATTTCACAATCACAAGGCAAATGAAGAGTATACTGATGACACTGGATCAGAGTAGCAATGGACTTCGAATAAGATTCGACTAATCAAACCAAGTTAATTAGATAAGGCGAAGGTCAGATACAAGGGACACCCGCCCAGATTTCGGGCACTGTCATCTGGCTATTCGAGTTAGTATCAAAGTATAGAGTACTGAATCAAAGGAAATCAAAATCATATAGGCGCCATGAAATCGAAATTGGTCACGTTATACAGTCGAATCAAATTACGTTCAATCAAACCACATTAAACTGATAAATCAAAACATTTGACAAGTTGCAAAGACTCGAGACTCTTTACTTTAAGAGGAAACTGAAAATATCACCAGGAAGAAAGGGATACTTTGCCCAGATTTCGGGCAGTGTCATCAGGGTATTGCGACTGTTATTTGCTTTATAACTTCCACAGTTATAAAGATATAGCAGCCTAAAAAATACCATATGTAGACTCGATAGTACTTAACACACTAATCCAATTTCATTCAAATTGGATCGTTAGTTTTACCAAGATAAAATTTTTCAGTTCAAAAAGATCCTTAATTTCCAACTTTTCAAAATCCCATCATTTTGGGCTCTAGACTGTACCTCTTCGAACGGTTACCGTTGACCTTGTGAATCTTGAGATTCCGGATCTCAAATGTCAGCTAATTTCATTATATTTACATTTACAACTCGTACAGCTGAAATCGAGATGGAATTAAAAATCTTCAATACGAATAATATGGAAAGAGATGATTGGACATCATCCACGGCTGGATGACATTTTGACAAGTTGCAAAGGGGATGGGCCAATTTTAGAAAAGTCCGTCAGGCTCATCAGTCATAGTGACGCACACATGTGACTCTGCTCCGGGGTGTATACAAGTCCTGGGAGATAAAAACGAAAGGGGGGGGGGGTCTGAATGTCGGAAAATCAGAGTAATCCGCCATCTTCCGGATTTTATTCCGGCCAAACTAACGATCCGATTTCAACGAAACTTGACAAGTACATTAAGTACCACTAGGACTACATACGGAATTTTTTGGGTTGCTCTAACTATAAAAGTGTGAGAGCAGTAAGCAATCAAAGATCTCCTTTTTTTCTAGTCGCCCCCAACGGGATAAATCTCCGACACATGCGTTACAACATCATCGGAATGTGCAGCTCACAGCCCATACAAGGGTTACAAATTCCCATCTCTTTTTAGAAAAACCCCTTTTCACAGATAGGGCTATTTACCCTGCAGCTAAATTCTCTCCCTTTTCCTCCCTTTTTTTCAGGAAAAGATGGAAAGATTCTAGAAAAGGAATCTTACAAGAAGCTTGTGTCAACTGGGAACCGAAAATGAATCGAGATTAGCTCTATTATGATGTTATCAGCTTTAATAAATAATCAATGAATAATAACAATTAATAGCTTTAATAAAGTTATGATAATGATGTTATTTAATCATGTAATTCGGTAAGATTAATAGTGCAGAGCAAGTTTAAAAGATTCTAAAAGATGAATCTTAAGAATCCTGTGCTAATTGGGAAACCAATAAGCTACATTGTATTATCAAACTAGTAAGGTAATTAACCTTGCTGAACTGAGATTAGTTTAATTATAATGTTAGTTAATTACGACAGGTAACTTTAACCTAATTGTAATTTAACTTGATTGAAGTAATTTTTCAAATTACCTATTCTGCTATTGGTATATTAACATTTTAACTCTTAAAGATAGCTTTAAGTATGAACTATCGGACTATTAACTAATAACATACAAAAGTAGTAAGTGATTAGCTACCAATTAACTATAATTTTACTTTGAAATTATAATTGACAAATGACATGATCAAAACCGTTGAATACAACCAGTCAATCGACATGATTTTATCACGCGATCATCTTTAATTAATTTATTTATTAAACCCTCTTAAATAGAAATGGATAAAAATTTTGAATAACAATAAGTCAAAATAATAATAGTATAATAATAAATAATAAGAATATGGATAAATTTGAAGTCTTGTTTTGAACTTCAAGATAAAGATGTCAAGAACAAGATCTTGTTAGCGTTGCGCGCGCTTTCAGAGTTTCACGCAGGAAATGACGCGAGCGACAGCGCCACGCGTGACGCTCGTGGCATGCGACAAAACAATATCCCTCACTCAAGGGGGGGGGTCGCAACTCTCTTACTATTGGTTTGAAATTCTTGAGAATCATACAAGAATCTCTAAGAAACCCTAAGAATCAGAAGAATCTTTAGGAATTTAAAGAATCCCTAAGAATCAGAAGAAACTTTGGGAATCATAGGAATCTCTATAAATCATTTAAGAATCTCTGAGAGCCATGAGAATCTCTAAGAATCACATCATCACTTTAAGTTTTAGAATCTTTAAAACTATAAGAATCTCTGAGAATCAGGAGAATCTCTAGGAATATTAAGAATCCCTGAGCGTCATAAGAATCTCTAAGAATCACATAAAATTTGAGAATCATAGGAATCTCAATGAATCATTTAACAATTCTTAAAGTCTTAAGAATCTCTGAGAGCTATAAGAATCTCGAAAAATCATAAGAATATCTAGGAATTATATAAGGATCTCGAAAAATCACAAGAATCTCTGAGAATCATACGAAACTCTGGGAATCATAAGAATCTCAAAGAACCATAAGAATCTCTACGAATCTTAAGAATCTCTAAGAACCATAGGAGTCTCTGAGAGCCATTAGAATCTCTAAGAGCCATTAGAATCTCTAAGAACCATAAGAATCTGTAAGAACCATAAGAATCTCTACGAATCACAAGAATCTCCAGGTATCATAAGAATCTCCAAGAACCATAAGAGTATCTGAGAGCCATAAGAATCTCAAAGAATCATACGAGTCACTTTATTAAGTTTTAGAATCTCTGAAAACTATAGGAATCTCTGAGAATCATAAGAATCTCTAAGAACCATAAGAATCCCTGAGAATCGTAAGAATCTCTAGGAACCATGAAAATTTCGAAGAATTTTAAGAATCTATGAGTCATTAGAATCTTATGGAATCATAAGATTCTCCAGGAACCATAAGAATCTCTACGAATCATAAGAATCTCTACGAATCATAAGAATCTCTACGAATCATAAGAATCTCCAAGCACCATAAGAGTCTCTGAGAGCCATAAGAATCTCGAAGAATCATACGAGTCACTTAATTAAGTTTTAGAATCTATCAAAACTATAGGAATCTCTGAGAATCATAAGAATCTCTAAGAACCATAAGAATCTCTGAAAATAACAAGAATTTCTAGGAATCATAAGAATCTCGAGGATTGATAAGAATCTCTTAGAATCATTAGAAACTCTACGAATCATAAAAATCTCTGAGAATCATAAGAATCCCTGAGAATCGTAAGAATCTCTGAGAATCATACGAATCTCCAAGAATCATAAAAATTTCGAAGAATCATAAGAATCTTCAGGAATTGTAAAAAAACTCCATAGGAATTTAATTCAAATAGATATTAATAGTTTAATAATAAACAATATGTCCTACCTTCGAGGTAGCACAGTATAAGAAAGGAAACACCCGCAGACCTCCAAGGTTGCCAATCGACTAAAATCACTAGGCAGTTTTTCAATTAGCAGAAACTACTAGTCGACCAAAACGATGAGCTGATTTGCATACAATCAACAATCAACATTTCTTTCTTAAACAAGTCTAGACTTGTCCACTGGCGGCTGCCACCCTCAACCCTCCCAACACCATTCCCAGAATGATTCCCTGGAATCTCTACGATTCCAGCCGTCCAATCATGTAACACCCGACAGGAAATATAATTTTCAATGCATTACTTTTAATGACCCACATAATTTGATTTCTTTAATTACAGCCACGGCATTTCGTTTAAGTTCCGCTGAATTGATTATTAAAATTATAATTACATTACTCATATCACGTTTAATTATAATGATTAATAACTTTATCAGTTAATATCACAATTTTATTTGACGCTGGATTTTAATTCAATAGTAAAAATAAACTAGCACTGCTCGAGCATTAATCTACTTTAGTTCAATTTGTCGTAATCTTACTTTACAAATGCAATTATCCGTTTACACAATCGAGATCCTTTAACACCAACTGGGCAATTCAACACTGTTATCATATAATTTTAAACTAAAATAATCAACATTCTTGTTGTTAGAGAGTCTAGTTGGGCCATTTAAATAGCTATAGAGTTTAATATAAAAAGTGAAAGCATGAGAGTCGGTGATATGCATGAAGGGTAGCAGCCAAGATATGGACAGCATCAGTCTTTCTCTGTCCGTATCAGATGGGATCCGACTTGGAAGGCTGGTAGACCACTGCGGGCAAAGTGTAGCTGACAGCTCGTATATAACCCAGCGACAAAAGCACTTCAACCAAAATCTCCTTTTCAAAATTTCTCATTCCAAAAGGCGACCAAGAGTCTCCACCTATCTCTGGACTCTTCATATCAAGTTGACTGGAATAAAAACGAGTCGAACTGACCTCGGAGTCGACTTGACTCGGGTCTTTTGCGTTAAATGACGACTCAACTGATGACTCTGAAAGGCGACCTCTACTCGATTCTATCTTTCCTTCCTTGGCTCCTGTTTTTGCAAGGCGACTAATTCGACTTGAGATTTGGCTCCATTTATTGACTCAAGTCGACCTTGTTGACTTAATACGACTCGCGTCTTTTCCTTTCAATGACTCGGTTCAATTCCGATTTTGCAAGGCGACTAATTCTTAAGTCGGCCTGATTGACTCGACTCGACATGGATCATTTGCTTTAAGTGACTCGACTCGACTCATATTTTGGAAAGGCGACTAATTCGACTTGAGAATTGAGAATTGACTCGATTTTAAAGACTCAAGTCGGCCTTGCTGACTCAACACGACTCACGTCTTTTCCTTTCAATGAATCGGCTCGATTCCGATTTTGCAAGGCGACTAATTCGACTAGAGATCTGACTCGATTCAACGAATCAATAAGTCGGCCTAATTGACTCGACTCGACTCTGATCATTTGCTTTAAGTGACTCGTCTCAATTCAACATTTTGCAAGACGAATAACGACCTGAGATTGACTCGATCTGTCGATTCAAGTCGGCCTAATTGACTCGACCCGACTTGATCTTTTCTTCTGAATGACGACTCAATTCATATTTTGCAAAAGAGACGACTAACTCCAATTGACATTCGACTCGACTTGTCGACTCAAGTCGGCCAAATTGACTCGACTGGATCTTTCCCTTTAAGCGACGACTCAGGTCATGATTTTGCAAGGCGACTAACTCGACTTATCGACTCAATTCGGCCTAATTGACTCGACTTCGGCACAGGTATCGACTTTGACTCGACTTGTCTCGAGCCCAAGTCGAGTCGAGTCGTTAACATCACTAAACCTTGGATGCCACACAGAAACACACACGATGTTTAGTCATCGAGCAGACGACTACCTGTCCTTACATGGCCGTTTTCCAGTCTTCTTCTTCTATCGACGTTAATTAATTAACAGCTGGACAGGTTAAGTCCAACAAATGTTGTAATCCCCGTTTTGATATCAAAACACCGTCTGCAAATCCCTTACCTAAAACAGTCATTTAACATCCTGTCACGTACAAACTTGACTTACTCTCCAAGATTAATTATGATATTTAATATTTTTTCATACATTAAACATTCACACATAAAAAAAATTTTATTCAATAAAAGATAAATTAATTAACCTAACCTTAATTAAAATAGCTTAATAGTACAAGAACCCCGGATTTTATATGAATTTTATCAAAATTCAATACCAATTTTTCAAAGGAAAATTATAATACCTGAAAATTCCTTGAGAATATTCGCTGGGAAAATGGTCCGTTTGGAAGGAAATTAATGATCCAGTAGCCCGGCCGCGCGATGGATATCAGAAACCGACACCGGGACGGGGAATGTTCCCCCCTTTTCCTCCAGACCTTTTCGCTAAAAAACCAACAATTAAAAAAGTCGCCAAACCTGTTTTTACAAAAATACAGAAACTATTAACCCGTAAATCAAAGATGAACTCTAATTAGCGCAGTTAAGAACTGACTGTCTAATTATTCCAAGTTGTAGAATTTAACTGTATTTTGTAAACAACAATAATGAAGCCCAATACAACGATGCAGAAAGAGAAGCGTCACACGAACACGACAAGGGGGAATTTTAATCCGACGAGGAAAAAAAAATATTTAAAAAAATAAATAAAATAAATCAGTAAAATAAAATTGTTCAAAAATTCAAAATAGGAAAAAATTTATTGAATGGTCGAAATTTATCCATTCCCATTTTACTGTCTTTTACAGTTTATTAACAACCTTTGGATGTTTCTATGTTTTCTCTTGAGCTTCCCCCGGGCCAGAATCATTCTTGAATTCTCTGTTATTTTCCTTCAAATATAATATATACACAACTTGTAATTAAAAAAAATTATTATGCCATGCCCAGGTGAATCTACTCCTTAACACCCGAATATTCTTGTGCGGGTAAATATTTTCCACATTTTATGGCAGCGGGCAAAACAATAATTTTCCGGAGGAAAAAAAATAAGAAAAAAAGGGGGAAAGAAGCAGAAGCGAGATCTGCTACAGTATAGCCTGTGCTTTTCATTATTCAACCAAAAAATATGAACTCTCCTTTTGACTTAACTAGTAATTTAAGTTGTGCAGGTCCTCTTTTCTTTTTAAACACTACAGTATGTGTGTGTGGATATTCTCCTAACAGTCTTTATGTCCACAAGGAATGTTTCAGAATTTCTCTCGGTGAGAAGAGAACAAAACAAATACAGTCAACACCGATAATTAATCGACGCCAAACGGTTAGGATGGGGGCGATTTATCAAAACAAAATATTTAATTCCAGCCGCTGTCCCTCGATGTCTATATCAAAAGATATTCTTTTTC
>JAIQCU010002383.1:0-11639 GCA_022114935.1 Leptestheria dahalacensis
TTTTTTCATTTTAAAAAAGAAAGAGGTTAAAGAGGAAATAAAATAAAAGAGAGACACAGACGACCGTCTGCCAGGATGCCTTTTTAATTGAAGAAACTCGAACTTTTGTCTGGAGAACTTCCACAAAGCTTTTAGACTTTTGTTAAGAAATCATCTTGAAAATTAAAAAGTAGGGGAAACACTTTAACGGAAACAAAGAAGAACTCGTGGACAAGTCACAGAACTTTGATTCCGTTGAAAAAAAAGGAAAGTTGATTTGATTACGATTATTCCGAGATGTGTTAAGAGACTAGGAAAGCAACTCAACAAGTCGGATATCTCGTCTTATATACAGAGAAGCTATCTGCTGGTCTATCTGGTTAATGTGAAGACGACTTAACCGACTGTGCAGGTGCATAAGTTATGCTACGGCATTAAAGAGCATGCCATATTTAATGAAGCTTGTGTAGCTGTTGACAAGCATTCAATTTGGCGCTCATCTATTATGTAGCGGCCCTCCCCGTGTTGGTGGCGTTACACGTGGAAAAACCATTGTTCACCCGGTGCACCCGCGGCACATTTCATTTATTCATGTAACTGCTTGTACTTTGGCCGTTTGTGTGCTTATGCAAGCAGGTTCTTATAGCAAAGCTCTTGGGTCGCTGTTCAGTTAGCAGCGGGCGTTTGCTAACTGGTTTAGCGGATGGCTCTAAACCACCTCACGTCATTGTTGCTCTATAGAAGAATCGTATTGATAGTCCTAGCTACTTTTGAATACTAGTTAAAGTAGTGGCACTAACAGGTGTTACAGTTTGGTATAGTACTACCTGTGCTAGTAAGGTACTAGTGCTAATTTGGCTACAACACCAGTGATGTATGACAGCCGCCTCATTATAAACTAAAACTATAACTATGAAGAGTAGTAAGTACAACCCAGTGCTAGTAGTTTTTGATCGATAGTTCTGGTATACTGCCTGTGCTAACCGTAGCAATGCTAACTTAGCAAGTTAGGCAAACCGATAGTTTTATGACATTATACCTGTGGTAAAGGTAGCACTGCTTACTTAGCTAGTAATAGCCTCACTTCTAAAATAAAGCCAAGTATGTGGAAATGCAGTGAGTATAACCTAGCGCTAGTAGCTCATAACCATTATAGTATTGTGCTAACAAAGTAACAATGCCGAGTTGCTGTGATATCCAGGAATACGACAGCCGCTTCATTCTTCTAAACTAGAGCATAGTATCATAGGTAGTTAGCAACTTGGTGCTAATAGTTAGTAATTTATAGTGTGTTGTGATATCAGTTGTGCTCACGAAGGTAGCTATGTTAGCCTACATGACAGAAATCCCAGTTTAAACTCGATCTAGATCAAAATAGTCGACAAGAAAGTAGATGAGGACCTGTTACTTGTGATACATAAGTGATCAACTTACCGGTAGCACTATTAACACGTTATGGTAAGTACAGAATAAACTACGTAGACGTATTTGACAGCATTGGAAGGACAAATTCCATTTACTCGATAATGGAGCTTGGTTGTAATGGAACACTGTAAAATGTGCATATAACAGATAATAGTTTGAGTTAATAGCGCTTGTATATCATAAGTTACGAGGTCGCAAAGAGGAATTGCACTTGTTCTTTATGCATATTATCCATCAGACTAAACTTGCGCAGTTATTGAACAGCATAAGCAACGTCTCGTTGATAGTGATGTAACTTGCTAAAGTATACCAGCTGTAAAAGCTGAAAGGTTCATTATGCAATCTAACATAAAGCTACTTTAGTGGGTGCAGCACTTTATGTTTTACAGCGTTGAACCTTCTGTGCTGTTTTCCTCGTGCTGTTAAACTACATTAAGCTAAGCCTGAGTCGGTGAGTGCATCAGGTAAGTAAAGGTTAAAAGCTACTTCATATTCTTGAGTGAATATAACCCTCGTTGACAGTCTGCGTATATGTACACAAAGGTATGTGTGGATCGCCAAGTGGAAAAGAAGTGGAACAAGCCAATCAACCCAAGTCCACTCTATACTTTGCGTCAATGTTTGGACGTCAATATTTTTCTAAGTGGGTCGATTTGGATCTTCAATTTGCTGTTGAAGGGGGCCCAGGCAAAACAAGCCGCGCGATGCTGATGCTACGAGTCCGAGAGTTTTCTTGTCAAACACAGCGACAGCTGAGCAAGCAGCTCTCTCCTCTTTTCCCCTGCCCGCTATACCCGCGCGTTCCTGCTTCTTTCAACATCCCAAATAACAAGAAGAAAAACACTTGACGCAGAATTTCCCTGGCAAACAAAAAATGGGCAAGCCGATGTGTTGTTATGTTCTACTAGAAAGCACGGAAACAACTTAGAAGGAGAAAAACGATCGATATACCAATTCGTCGAGATGCAAACCGTGATATGCAAATGGAAGAGAAGGCCCATCCAAACTTTTGACAAGCACGGACACAAAAGAAAAGGTAACACGAGTTCTTTGATATGCGTACGAGATAGGGCAAATTCGATAATTTTTAGGTGTGGGAGTTGAGTCAACACCACCCACTTTCAAAACCTGATGTATTATTCAACAAAGGGAACCCAAAGAAAGAGTAACGTTAGATAAAAAAAAATTGGGAGGGTGGGATAAAGAATTGAATTTTATTCCCCCCAAATAACGCTGAGATGGCTTCAGTATAGAGCGCGCGCGACTTGACGTGAAAAGAACTACAAAGGCAAGCAGAATTCATTCAAAAGAGTCACCCAGCAGGTCTTTGTCGAGTCCCTGTGTACTCCAGGACCTAGGCTCTGTGTATCGTGTAATGTGTGTCATACCAGAGGAGAAAAAAGCGAGAGCCTCAGCAGCAATTTCACTTCCCATTATGTAAATTTGTCAAACTTTGGCTAAAAATCTCCTTTTCAATATTAAAAAAATGGACAAGTACTCTTCATAATTATATTTACTCTCGGCAGTCTGCTTTCGAACTCTCATCCTGAAGGCGAATGGTTAAGGACGCTTAGGCTGACCTTCAGTGTATAGCCTTAGGGGCGCACACCCGCCATGTTTGGTCCTTTCGTATATCTGAACATTTATGCAAAGAACCTTTCTAAAGTGCTTTATTGCGTCGAGGGAATTTGTGGGGCTCTGGACGGTTAAGTAGATGCCCGTGTCCAAGTGCGTGTAATTGACTCACGTATAAAGTGACAGTGAACCAGCTACAGTTGATCCTCCCACGGGGGACACCCGACACTGACGTGATACTGGGGAATCCATTTCTTACTTTTTTTTTCCTCTTTACTTTCCCCCTCCCTTTTGGGCCGTTAACGTGTGGCCCCTCGCTTAATCCAGTTCCACTGAGGTCCCACTGCACGAACGCCTTTTATTAGAAGCCACCTTAAGAATTATTGACCTTTGAGCGCAGGTTCACTTTTAAATCAGCCTTTGTAGATTGATTTTTTTGCATCGTAGACCTAAATAATAAAACAGAAATACGAAAGCTTGGGAAACGATGCTATAAGGAATAGCATTCTGAATCGACGCAGTACTATTATTTCCTTTGAATACAAAGGTCGTGAAATCCTACAGTCGTTCAATGGAGGTAGTGGGCGAGATCAATTTTAAAGTGTAGGGGGCTCAGGTGTGGAATCGATATCGAGGGAGCAGTTTGTTTGGCACTTTTGTTGATGCATGTATAACCTTGGCCTTTATACCTCGGTGGATTTGATTTCTTGGCAAAACCTTTTCGTATGCATTACTTATCAGCCCCACCAGAGATATGTGCGGGATTACACATGCAACTATTGTAACTCTCATCGATCCTATACAGACAACAAGGCGCATCTTCCTTTTTGTGATGATTAATGATCATACGGTGCCTGATCTTGTCACAGTGAAGGTATATCTTGTAGATGGACGTGTTCGGTTGTTGGTTACAATCGTTTTAATCCAATGCGTCCTCCGGAATTGCCTCGTTGAGGTTGCAGGGATCCCATTGGGCTTTATGTCCACACATGTTTTCTGCGTGAATAGTTTTCTCTACTCTATCGCTCTATGTTTTAGAATGCGTTCGAAAGACATTTGATTGAGTTTCGGCGAAAGCTGAGAGGCCTCGTGACGTAACTGTACGAAGGTGGACTGGGCGGAAACCAGGATTCCATGAATGGCCTGCGCATTGCAAAGGTGTACTCAGTTGGCGGGCGTATAGCTACCCTACAAAAGGCCAGTACCTCGTGCCTAAGGTGCTAGTTGTAGTGCTGGCATCGGCCAGTTTGGTGGCTCTTGCATACGAGACCTTTACCTGGAGCCGTGCGTGTTGCTCGATTAGTCAAACTTTGAAGGGCAATAGTCTGTCAACAACATTTTTCTGTAACAAATGCCAAGTGTGCCGTGTACCATGGTGTAGTAAGTTTATCCAAAAGTACAGGACGATTGCAGATGCATTGCTGGGTAACTTCATTATACTCCGAGTCACGGCAAGACGCAATCAACCTTATCCTACGTGCACGACAACAATTGAAAGAAGGAGAAATAAAAAATGCAAAGAAAAATGAGGAACAACTACTGAGGCTCTCTACTTTGGTCTCCAGGCTCGTCATAGTCAGCAAAGTTGTTTGAACCTTCTCTAACGCACACGAATCTCTGTATACGTTCTACGCGCGGGGCAAGTAAAAGAGAGAGAAAAAAAGAGCTAAAGGTTACGAGTGAGTCAATACTGCGTGTTGCTGCTATCACCCCCTGGGAAAAACAACTACATTAAGCGACACACCTTCCTTCAATATTATATTTAAAAGAAAAACGACGAGGGAACCCCTCTTTTGCAATTCAACACGCACAACTCACGCAAACTCGCGCTGAAGCGACGGAAGAGAATACAAGTGAAAGAAACGTAAGCACTAAATTCGTTTAGGGTAACTTCTCCCTCCAAGAACCTAACCCATAATCCTACTTTGCCTAGCTAACCCCAAGCTACCTAATCTGACCGAACTAACCTAACCTCGTCCACGCACAGCGAACACATAAACTTGATAAAACCTTCGTTGTATACAGACAGTTGCAATTTGGCACCACACATGAGGACAAATGGGTCAGCGGAATCGTAGATTCACCATTGTTATAGCAGTCTTTTTCTGCTTCACTTTGTTCATCCTGCTGGGCCAAATCTCCGACTTGGCCTCGAGGAATTTGTGCCGGACGGACAACTGCGTCCGCGGACAACCGCAACATCGGAACCTGCTGATGACCGGCGATGTTGAACAGCCGCCTGATTGGAACCGGACCAATTTGACCAAGGGCAAATTATCTCAATGCCTTCCCCAATTACTGATTATCGGAGTACGCAAAGGAGGAACCAGGGCACTACTTGATATGCTTGACTTGCATCCCCTCATCTCCAAGGTACACACATGCACAGACTCTGACTGCAATGCGCCATAGTCACTCGATGCAGCCGTTCTTTCTTTTATTTTTCTGTATGTTTTCCCTCATTTGAGATAGTCGGAGGAAAGCCCTGCTTATCAGGGGCCAATTTGACCTCTCCTTTCCCCCCAACAAAAATAAGGAGGAAATAACCCTAGAGGGGATGTGCTCCGTCTCTACAATTAGGGGAACGAGGGTGAATCTGGCACAAAAATTGCCTTAGAATATCATTAACCCTCATCTCGTTACCTCATATTTCCAATCGTATGTAGTTTATGGCACATTTTCAGATCGGGCCATATAGTTGTATATTCTTCGTTGATCCAAGTGATATTCTGCTATAGGTTCCAGTAGAGGTCCATTTCTTCGACAAGAGTAGCAATTACCAGCGTGGTTTAGAATGGTACCGAACGCAGATGCCTTGGACAAGCGCCGACCAGCTGACCGTGGAGAAGAGTCCCAGCTACTTTGTGACTCCCGAAGTTCCCGAACGAGTTTGGGCCATGAATCCCAGCACCAAACTTTTGCTCATTGTACGCGATCCCGTAACGAGGCTCTTATCGGATTTCGCCCAAATTGAAGCCAGTCGCATCAACAGCGGTCTTCCAGGGCGCAGGTTCCAGGTAAAAGATTCTTTTGTCAAGGTTACCAGACGCCAACTAAAGCAAACATTTCCGCTCGTCTGTGTGTTACGAAGGTATGTTTCGAGGCGGGGGGAGGGGGTTAAAAGGCCATAACGAGAACGGTTAGCATTCATTGCCTTGGATCATACGAATAATCCAACAGGGGCTGCTCTCCTGCATTACATATTCATGCGCCAACCCCCTCATGTGTGAAGCGAGAATAGCTAAACGACTGGGCTATTTACTCGAATAAAGGTTTCAAATAGGTCGTCCTGTGTGTCGTTGAAAGCTAATTTTCTTTATTTCCGTCTCCACCTCACAATTCCGTTCCGTATATCATAAATATAAATTGGCCCTTTATGATATTTCACACAGAGCGGAAACATTCTGTGCATACTTATAATGTTTTCGCTTAAGAGCGCGTATAGTGCAGGTTCCATTAACGAAAACATGATCATGCGGGATAGGATCCTCGGTTGCAGATCCTAAATATTGCAACGCAAGTCCGTGTGTTGCAAATGCATAGAACCAGCGTTTTTCGTTTCATATTTCCCTTTCCTTTTTTCGTACTGAAGGGCGAAAAAAGAGGAAATAGGTAAAAGGCCTTGTGTATGTTTACCGTCACGTGCGGTGTACATCATTTTGAATTTGAGTTGAGGTTTTGGGTAGAGAGCTTTGCGCTTGCGAGTTTTCTCAGCAAATGGTCGCTTACCATGCGAGTAACTGGCTGGTTTGGTTGGCTCTTTTATTCCACCACCTTTTGCCTTTCAAATATGGACGTGACATGAAAGACTGAGGCAATTCCCCTTCTCCCTATAGCCCAGCTACACCCCGCTGGAAACATTACCGACCAAGCAGAGATATACAAGACCTCTCCTCCGTTTGGCCGTAATTGAGTTACTATTCGTTATCCTCTTTTATTTACGCCCTTGATCCCCCCTTTTTCTAAAGGTCGAAACGAGCTGCTTTACATAAACGACATCTATTACCAACTTTACCTCGGATATACTGAATGTTAGGAACAGAAAAACATGCGAAGATTAACCCTTTTTTTCTCTGATGAGTAAATGTTCGCACGTTGACACAGTAAGATTTATAGATCATTCGTACAGTCTGAAGTTGGGAGATTTTTTTCCGCCCTTTTTTGTGCATGTGCTAGCCTCTACGGAGTAAAGGCGGGAAAGTACCTGAGCGAGAGTGCAACACGGGTTGAGGGGAGAAAAAAACTGCTCTTAGGTGGAGAGAGTAAATCGCGTTAGCGCCCAGCAGTATTGCCAATTTAGCAAAAGAAAGAGTTACACCGCGCAGCTTAAAGCGATTCTTGAATTATAATGGCTAGCAGCGTGAAGAATGTCTCTTTACGAAAGTGTATAACATCTGGTTCTACGAATACGCACTCTACCTATCTATCGATCCATCTGTCTTTCTATCTATCTTACTATCTGATTATCTGTTTGTCTAACCATCTATCCAATGCACGATCCTTCTAATATCTATCTGTCTACATGCTTGTCTATTTGACGTCTATTCACCTATGTCTTATCACTTACCTATCTATTTATCTAGATACCTATGTCTACCTATATTTACAACTGCCTGTCTATCTATCTATATATTTGCCCATATAACTATATGGCCATCTGTTAATTTATTTACCTTTCTATCTGTCTATCGCAGTCCACCTTATCTATCGGTCTATCCTAATCGGACAACTGCTCACCGATATACCCACCTATCAATCTATCTATTCAGCATAAACTTACATGAGGATCTATCTCTCCACAATTATGTCTATTAACTCTCTAAATATCTCTACTTTCTACTCTATCTATCATCTGAATCAATCTTTCTATCTATCCAGCTGTTTACGAATCTAACTGTCTGTCTGTCTATAACTATCTGCCTGTGTTTGTCTAGCTACCGTTCTATCCTCCTATCTTTTGTTATACTTCGACTTTGAATTGATCTGCATGACCAGTCCTTTGATCAGCTTATGAAGTTACGTGGGTCCTTTTGGTACTACTTGGGTGGTGTTGTCTGTTGGCAGGACGTGGCCATATTACCCTCAGGCGAAGTCAATATCCAGAATCGAGCACTGCACGTGTCACTGTACGCCAAGTTCCTGAGCCGTTGGTTGAACGTTTTTCCCCGCCGCCAACTACATATCGTCGACGGCGATCGCTTGATCCGCGAGCCGTGGTCGGAGATACATCAAGTCGAGGCATTCCTCAACCTGGAGCCGAGAATCCGACGCGATCAATTCTACTTCAACGCCACTAAAGGATTCTACTGCCTCCAAGATGGATCCACGCACAAGTGCTTACCAGACAGTAAAGGGAGGAGACATCCGCAGGTGGCTTGATTCATATCGTATTTTTCCAACTGAAACATGTGACAAACACTTGATAATTACTTGATAAAGGTCCCCACAGAGGTCATTTCTCAACTGCGGCAATTTTTCGCTCCGCACAACAAGAAATTCTTCGCCATGGTGGGCCGCGCATTTGACTGGCCCGAGCGGTGAAAAGCAACTTTTTCCACCCCCCGACTTAAGCAATTTTTTTCCTGTCCTTTCGAGGAATATAAAAAACACAACAACACGAACATTTCTGGCTGTGATTTTCTTATTACAAACCAACAAGAAAAAAACTAAAAACAACAAGAGACAACAACGTTTTATCATTCTTGCATGAATGTCTTTCATTCTTTAAACCAAAAGTTTTCGTGTGTTTTTAATTTTTAAATTAAAAACAAAAAGCGCGCCAATGTTTTGCTTTTCGTTGAAACCGCCGAAGTCTTTATATATATCATAAATATATAAAACAAACATGTCTTCTCTTTGTGGAGAAAAGATTCTTTATACTGCCGGAATTCTTAATACATGTCATTGTGCATGCTTTATATACAAACGAAAAGAACATGTCCAAAAATAAACGTTTCTATCAATGTTCATACTATGTAGAATCCACTTAAAACTCGTTTGATGTAAATTGATAACGAGTACAGTTGTTTACGGAGGCAGAAACTGCTGATGTTCGCCCCAAATCCAGCAGGCAAGACGATGGCAGTAGGTCGTTCAGTGGTTTCTGCAATAGGTTTATAGTGCGCAGACGCATTTAATCTGATGGGAATTTGCGGAACGGTATATGGTTATCTTTCTCCTCCTTCGTTTTTTTTCATATTTTACGATGGGCAGTATTACACCTTTCTCGCGCAGCTTAATAAAGACACAGTGGGCAAATATAAACGTGAGAATTGGAGCATCTGTCCTCCATTCGCTCTCACTCGCTTTTGCTCATCCTCGTGCCACTATAACCTCTTCTCTTTTCCGGGCTAAAGTGCACCACCATTGACATTTCCCATCTTGGCAGCACTTAATTTTTTTGGAAGCATATATAGAGAAACTTGTAACGCATCTTCTACTTTAACCTTGATTAAAAGTACGAAGATAAGTTAAAGGACTTGAATGGTCGGCCCTTATAGAATGCACTGGGCCCTGGCTTTTCAATTGCCCCGGGGCTATGGTGGGCTTGTATGCATTGTGACGTCACGTAACGTGATCCTCGCATAAGGCCAAGCTTTCATAGGTAACTCTTATCTTAATCTTTCTTTGTCATAAACTTGTAACCTTATTTATTGCAACTTGTAAACTATGGTAACTTTTCTACTATTGGAATACAAATAATTATAACGCAATTATCCCAACATAATTGCACTACAGTCACAGTTCAATGACAACGGAGGTATTCCAGTTTTCGACCGGAAAGAATCCAGTGTGCTGATGCGCACCAACCGTCAAGATGGCGGACACTTCGACTCTATACCTGAAGGGCTAAGAAACGAGCTATATTGACGGTAGGAGTTACCTTTTACATTGGCGACTATAGGTCTTGTGTGTTGTATGAAATATTGATAAAGAGGGAACCCGCGCGCTTGAACTGCAGTGGTATATAACAACATGGCCATGCCCTTGAGCGCGCCAAGATGGTTGTGACAAGCAGCTATTCGCTTAATAGACTGATATATGATGGGGCATTAAAGGCAGGCCATTCATAACCATTTACGACGACTGTGGTTCCATTTATCATCGCCGCCGATGGAATGGCACTTTTATGCGCGCACACTAAAACTGGCAACGCCGCGACACCATACACAAAGAGGACAGAATAATTCTTTTCCCCGGTATTTACCGTTCGTATTATTCTTTCAAGACAAACTAAATTCTGAAAAGCTAGTTGCGTATTCCATTAAACTCTATAGCAAGATCGACCTTCCCCCAAGGGAACGGGAGATACTATGGAATTAAAAATGAATTTCAATCACCGAAGAAATCAGAGATCAGGGAACCAATCTTGTGTTTTTTAACATTTTTGTAGAATTTAAGATAGAAAATGGATGTTCGTACAACTGGTATACAGGCAGTAATTGATCCCTTGAAAAAGTCAACAAATATGGCAACGTTGCATGTTGTATTTGAGGCTTGATTTTTTCGGAAACAAAATAAAACGGAATCTTTAAAGCAATTGAGTAAATTAATTTTTTTATCAATCGCATTTCCAAGCAAGAATCAATGAGTTATTGTAAAAGCCGCATGTGAAACAAGTAGAAGTTTTACATTTTACGACTGGCAACGTAGCGATCAAATTTTGGCGCCAGGCTTTTATTTAAAGCCCAGGAATGAAGCCTTGGGTAATAAATATAAGGCAAAACCTGTCAGAATAGAAAGGTCAGTTTTAATTTGTTTAATTAGGGGCAAAAAACCAATGAAACTCGGGTAGCGCGCAAAAACTAGAGTTACGTTTCTCTCGCTTCTCAAACGAAGTTCACTTGCAGACGAAAAAAAACTAACCATGAAATGCGCCATTTAAAAACTTTTCCCTGCTCGGACAGATTCAACTTTGATTTTAAGCTTTTCACCTTTAGCTTTGGCGGACAGTTCGACTTTGGCCATGACAAGCGTGCAAAGTGAGCAAACATGCAAGGGGTAGATGCATTAGTACAAAGTTTCTCCAGGCACATGTGTAATTTATGCAGTCCTGTCGTAAAATATTGCCCCTGGTGCCAAAGTTTGTCACGTGCTGATTACCCAGATGAGATGGGCGCCAATACAAATACAATTTGGGTCGTAACGGCCGAGTGTTGAACGTACACGATAACAATTTGGTAACACATCCAATATTGCAGCATTACATCTATACCTCTCTAGCTTGGAGTGACGTAAAACTGCATCCTCAATATAAAGGTCATATACGTAGGAGCCAAGGTATTTTCCCTTAGTGCAAGTGTTGGGGAAGGTGAATGCGGGCAGAACACGAGCGAAGCATTAGCGTCGGCCATACGTCGGCCAAATCTTGTGTAACGGCGCTGACAAGTCCAATAGAGCACAGGGCACAAGGTTACAAGAAAACGCATCAACAAGGATTTCGCGCTGTAAGATCCCAGGGATCTATACTGAGTGACCTCCTTTGCCCAGTAAACCTGCGGGGGGTTCGCAGACAGTGTGAGCAGAGAATTCAACAGCTTTCTTGTGAATACGTAGATCTGCGTACTGCATCAAATGTGAATCTACATACTTGTCAGCAATTCATATATGTAGCATGTATATCTTCGCAAATATGGATCTATTCTATATGTATCGCAAAC
>JAIQCU010002384.1:0-11119 GCA_022114935.1 Leptestheria dahalacensis
ATTCCGTCACTGTACAGGATTCAATGCAAAGTTTATGAATCTTTAGATTAGGTCAGAACGAATAGACACTGTTTTTTTCTTTCTGGGATTCAACAAAACGTAATCTCAACTTTAATAACCCGAAATGTAAAAACTTGAACACCCCTTAGTGCACTCAATAACCCTTTAGGGATGTTATTGTGTGTTTAGGGAAAGGACAACGTGCTGCTCTATAAACAACGCTAAGGTCAAAGTAAACTGCACCCTTTCGACGCTTTTGATTGCGCACTCTGCCTCGAGATATTGGCTCCAAAAAAGCACTCCTCCATTCTTGCAAATTAAAACTTCAATTAATCCTAGAAAACCTTAAACTTAATTAGCAGTAAACCTGATATTTTAAGACAGAGTTTACTGCGCTGTAAAGGAGAATCTGTTTGTTTATGCTAAGCGTGGGTTTTGAATAACACGTGGTCGTTACAGTCCTACTTGAAGGAGTATTTCAGTACGTATAATGAGACAGTCTTTTGAGACACTTGCACATCTTTATGGAGGACAAAAGAAACCTCAAAACGACCCTAAACTTGCAAGGAGGAAAACAGTTACCGTAAATCTGTAAACGGACGTTGATGCCTCCCGCTGATGACGACAGGCAGAAGCAGTTGGTCTCTGTTAACAACCAGCCCGTTTCCACTCTTACTACCGCTATGGGGAGTTTAACGGAAGTGAACATTGCACCATCCGAAATTTAACTTATAACAGCAATACACTTAACTTTAATTACGGTGCTTTAACGTGTCGGAATGGAAGTAAAGATTTCAGTACAGAAAATGGAAAAACAGACAGGAAGACGACAGGTCATAATATTTGTAAACAAACAAAAGAGGGATCGTGGATATCAGGGGGGGAGGGAGAAAGAGTCCTGAAAACTCATTAAGTGGGCAACGGAGGCTACAAGGAGTTGTTGTGCGAGGAGAAATAATCAGACGAAAGATTCTTTGGGGAGTAATTAGTTGGCCTCGGTGAAAGATGATAAACACACGCAACTATCCCCTGGAGAAATCTTAATGCATTAGTCACATATTCTTTAGCCTCGACTAGGGTTTCCCTGTCAAAGGAAACGTTAGCCACTTCATTGAGCCATATACAAGAACGTGATTCCCCAGTGCCATATTATGTCGATATACACCTTAATGTTCATTACTACTTTCTTTTATACTCTGGTATCAAACATCTGAATCAGATAGTTCAACTGTATTCAAACGCTGAAGTTAATGTTAATTACTGCGATTCTCTATTTCATTAGCTTTACTTTAAGTACTAATCCAAGTTGATGTTTATAGATTGTAGAAGAGTCGTCGAAACGTTGTAACATTCCATGGAGTAGAACCGACATCAACATGGCCGTCCCACTGCTCCTCAGTGAAGATCATAAAGGTAGTAACGTTTAATTAACTTTAACGTAATATCTCTTAGATTATAGCTGCCCCACGTTATACGTTAATATAAGTGTAGGGAATTAACTATTATTATACTCGTTAACTCAATCCAGTCATCTCGCAGTTTTAGAATCGGAATTCTGTTCCGGCTACATCGACGCCTTCGGCAAGTGGAACACGGGATTCTTCTGTCCGGTGGCATCAGACAAATCCGGTCCGTTATTCTGTTGCGGAGTTTCCACGTTCAAGTACTGCTGCACTGGCGAGGCCCGGAATTCAACGGGGCAAGACAATGAGGACGAATCGTACGTAACCCCCCATTTCAGACTGAACCGTTACATTCATCTTGACATCAGATGAAAGCATCAAGACTTTAAGTGGACTTGTATCGGATAGGTTGTTGCTGTTGGTTGCTGCAACTCTTGGGATTGCAGCCGGTATCAGTCTGCTGACACTGATAGCCTGTTTTGTATGCCCCGGTTGCCTTCTTCATAACAAGAGACGCTCAGGTATTTCATTAATAACTATCATCCCCTTTAGAAGTGTACGCGTGCCTAGAGCGTCTCTTCTTTGGGCTTCTCAACAAGTATCTCCGCACACAAAAGGAATGTCATTTCACTCGTATCGACTACGGGGAAAAAGTGCGCTAACACCCAAACAGGATGAACGATCATTATGATGCAAACTATATCAAACTTTGAAACTATGTAATCAAAGAATAATGTTGACTACATATGTTTCATCATTCGACTACAGTTTTCGACTAGTTTTCGACTAGTCTAGTAATACTATGCGAGTATATGGAAATAGTTGGGAGTTTTCAGCTATAGTTTTCAGTGTTTTCAGTTATTCCGATTAGTCTTCGGATAGTTTATTACTAGTGTTTGACTCGTTTTCAGGCAATCGTGTGTACCAGTTTTCGATTAACCTTCGGCTATAGTTTCCTACTACTACCCGATAAGTTTTTGGTTAATTTCTTCGACTGGTTTCCAACTAGTTATGGTCTTATGGACTAGTTTTCTACTAATCTTTTACTAGTTCTCGACTAGTTCTTGACTAGTTTTCGACTAGTTCTTGACTAGTTTTTTATCAGGCTTCGAATAGTTGTTGACTAGTTTTCGACTCATTTTTTAAACTAACTTTTTGGCATTTGTGGCAATCTTTTTATATTGAACTTGACTAATTTCCGACTAGTTTTTCACATATGTCTAGAACTGATACCCAACTATTTCTCAACTATTCTTGGATTATTCCAAGTGCAATTTTGGAGTAGTTTTTTTACTGGTTTTTGACTAGTTTGTGATTGGTTTTTGACTGGTTTTTGACTAGTTTTTGCCTAGTCTCTGACAGGTTTAGAAGCATTTGCATACCTGATCACTCGAATCGTACTAGTTCTACTGAAATGTACACGCATTATATTAAAAACCGTCCAAGGTGCAATGCTTGATATCTTTAGTCGAATAAAAGCAATAAGGTAAATGCTTATAATTGCGTTATATCTGACAGATGGTTTGCCTTATTCCGGTTCCACTGTATACGCGAACGGGTGCTCGACCGGAAATGTGGCGCTTACAGGTGGCGGTGGTGCCAGGATATCGATTGGAAGATGTTTTCAACCGTTCAGGAATCTTTACTCGTTGAGTGGGCCTCTTATGTGCACCACCACCAGCTGGGTTAACCAACAGCAGTCCAATCAACGCTCGTATATCTCCTACTCGCAAAGACAACAGCAGTGTGCCAGTATACTCAAATTCCTTTATACTTAATAGCATTTAGATTAACTTTAATCTTTATGACATTTGATGAAGCTGAAATCGACATTCAGTGCGGCGATGTTGCAACAGAACCGTGCAGTACAACCGTTTTTACCATTCCGCGATCGAATGACCAGACTCGTGCTTTTCCAGTTCCAGTTCCAGTTCCAGTTGCAGCAGATGATCCAGAGAACAGCTGGTCAGCGAGGTCAACCATCGGCCGAGTGCCAAACATGACCAGTAAATTTACAATGTCGACTCTAATCTGAAATTGTCAAGTTTAACTTGATGGCTATAAAGATGATCCGGTAAATGTGTTGGTGTATGTTCAACATTCGAGTGACGAATACATTGCAAATATATTACGAATGCAGCCGAGTTGACTAAAATCAGGCAAAAATCTATGTTGATTATATTAAATTCAAGTTTATGTAAAATAAATTATATAAGACATAGGTTTTCTGTAAATAAAATTATCTTTCTACTGCTTATTTTTATCCGAATTAAATATTTAAAATTTCCGTGCTTTTATATATATATATATAATGATTTAAAGTTAACTAATGTAATAATAACATAAGATAATTTAATACTAGTTTACACCACTAGATGTCGCTTTTGTTTTGAATTCCCGCTAGCAGTCGGCTCAACTCGGCTTAACTGCCAGTTTTAAATTTCTTGGTTTTTCCGTTTGAATTCCCTTTAAGATTCTCTCTAATCCGTCAATATATATACAATCTGAGGTAATTGTTAATTGCCCTTAAGTCTTACGTAAATAAGAATTACAGCATGGATACGTTAATTTACATTAAATGCAGCGTAGATTAGATAATTCCGTTATTACATTTACCCACAACAACGTGCCCTTGTACTTGTATATTATAATGTAACAATATCCGCGTTTAATGACAGAAATATAAAATAGTATCAACGGTTATTACTCATATACCACATATTTGCTTTACTTTGGATTCTAGAAGGAGATGGAGCCAATGACGTTAGGATCCCCCGTTTCAAGTTCGACTGCCGCGTCGGAGAGCCTGCTGATTGGCTCGACCATGGTACCGCACTATTTGCCGGAATATCTTACCGGAGGCACCACGTCGGCTTCTATGGTAAAATCTGTCATTAAGCGAGTAAAGTTTTGTAAAAGTATAATCGTTTTGCCTGTAGTCGAGCAGTCGAGGCTACGCTCCCGGCACCAGTCCGAAGAAGTACACCAAATCGAGCGTGGGACTCGGCGGCCACCCGGGATCGCCGCCGTCGTCTTACACCTTAACGAGCTCTACGCCTTCTCGTCCTTTTGAAAGGTAACGCTGTTCGTGATGGCCTGCGTCAATTCATACCGTAGCAAACCGCTAAACGTTACTTTCATGTTTCTAGGATGGCTAGTCAGCCGAAACCTGGCGGCCCGCCCGTCAACCGTCTCTTTGAAAGAACCGGTGTCAACACGTCGTTTCAGGACGTCAGCCTGGTTGGGGCGAGCGGAACCCCGATGCCCAGCACACCGCAGCTCAGTTTCGGGGCCTCTGTTATGGCCGTACGTAGTTTAAGTTGTCGTAGTGTAACGTTACCCGCGTCACAAAGTACGGTCCTGTGCTTTTGTACACTATTTCTGAATTCAATTCATCCAATTTTTTGTCAGTTAAGTTTAGTTCAAAATTTAAATTCATCTTATGATCATAAATCTTGCATTATTAATACATTTATTTTTCCTTTCTGGACTTAAAGACACCGATGTCGACTACGGTAGCCGAAACGGGAGAAACCTGGGTGACTGTCTTTGGTTTCCCACCTTCTGCATCGTCGTTCATTCTTGCGCAGGCGGCACAATGGGGTCACGTCGTGGACCATCGAATCCCGCCGCAGGTCTTTCTCCCCCGTTGAATCGAATTAATTCACGATGGTTTAACAACTTTTATTTATATTATTCAATTTTGTATTGAAAAAAACAACAGGGCAATTGGATGCACGTGAAATTCGCCAGTCGCCTACAGGCCAAGAAAGCGCTGACCAGGAACGGCAAAATCTTTGGTGAAACCCTCATGATTGGAGTGATCCCCTGTACAGATAATGTCAGTCTTTTTACCGTTTCTTTCCTAACTTAGTAACATTAAACTGAAGGGTTCCGCGAGTCTCCAGTGCAGCTTCCTATTCATTATTTTTACTTTAAAATTTTCTATTATTTAAAAGTTGGAGTAACGTTTAAATTTACTTCTTAGTGGCTAATGTACTAAACTTGTGACTTGGCCATTTTTGAACGCAGGAAATACTCGACGAAGCGCGAAAGGAGAACATACCCATGGTGAGCAGCACCCCGGCCGCCATCAACGCTTCACAGCTGGTCCATTTGAGCGTTACGTCGCCGAATGCTTCAATGAATCTGACCCTAGATACCAGCGGAATGAGGCCCCTGGCCCAGGCTATGAAAGCGGCTCATTCGGACCTTGATGTACACGACTTTCTGCCCTTCACTCACCCCTGCAATAGTTTACCTATTTTTATATCAGGGTTGGACCGATATATCGATGGCTTGATGTATCCTATCGATAAGGATTTCCTGATATCGATAAAATGATCCAGTATCGATTTTTTGCGTGTTAAGTCGACGAGACCGATGCATGTTCCTGAAATATCGATACTGCCATAGAGTTAACTATCGATATTTGTATCGATACTGTCGGTCCAGTTCAAATAACGTGAGAAGTGGGTCACTTCCGGTTGATACTGTATTAATATATATCGATACGCTGAATGCTAAACGAAATGCTACTTTAAAAACGATATATCGTATCAGTTTATTGATATTTTCCTAATTTCAATACCGACATTTTTACTGATACGATATTGTCCATCCAAAGTCGGTATATCGTATCGAAAATATCGATATATAACAATTCGAATACCGCACAGCCCTGCCCTTTTTAAAATAACCAACAATCCCTTTGTTAAACCACTTATTCTTTATTTCCAATAGAATTCTAATTAAGCCAAATAATTAAATTTATTATTTTTTTTTTCAAAATTTCAATATAGGTCGTCCAGAGAGGCAGACTACCGCAGAAGAACGACGGTCTGGTTTCCAAGGTTATGGACTACGTCTTCGGATGGTGAAAACTCAAACTGCGCGCGTGAAAAATTTCTTCCCCCTCCTCCCCCCTCCCTTTCTTCGCTTTTATTAAATTCACGTCCAGAGGAGATGAAAAAAGGTGATTTTCAATTTTTTAGATTTAGTGTTACAACCAATCAATCGATGAAGGAAATAAAATATGTTGGAATAGGAAAAATTAACAAACAAACAACAACAAGAAAAAAACAAGCTTAAAGTCTGTTTATTATGTTGGGTGAATGAAATAAAAAAGCTCGCCTGGTTTCGTTAATGTACAAAAGTCGCCCACGACAATTTGGTGTTTTCAATATCGATTCAAGAAGAACGAACAGTAAACATGAGGAGATATGGAAGCGCCGACTTTTGCCATGAAATAGGATTGGGGAGATATATATCCATGCAAAAAGTAAAATAATAACGTGAAAGCCTTTTGGTTTTCCCGTACTGTGACGTAAATACTGCACTTGAGAAAGAAAAACACGTACTGACACGAATGAAAAAGGAAAGAGGGGGGGCAAAAATTTGACGATTTTTTTTATAAAATAGATTTCTACGGGAGGGGGAGGGTGGGCAGCTGCATTCCGTTCAAAGACTCGGTGACTTTGGCATCGAGAAAAAAAAATTAAGCCACTGTGAAAAATTTTGTCCAACTGGTAATATCAGCGTTCAATAATAAAGCTCGCCACCATTCTTCATCTTGCTTAAAATGTCAATTATTTCTTTATAATTATAACTTTGATGTAAGAAAATTAAAAAAAAAAATCCAGCATTGTACAAAGTGACTTAGAAAAAAAACGCTGCCCTTTTTTTCCGTCTCGTCTACTACTAGAGGAAAATAGCTGCTGTTCTATTCGACCTAAAAAAACAGCTGCCATTGTTTTGGTTATTGAAATTTTTTCAATGGAGAAAGAAGGAGTTTTCCTAGACAACGCCCTCCATAAACGAGGTATCCAGGTGCTGAATCAACGTCCGGATGAACGACATTTCCTTGCGGGTGTTCTCGAAGATGGTCTTGGGATCGGTGGCGGTACAGCGGAGGCAGTTGGGAGCCATGACCATGGCCAAGTTACTAGCGTCCATCTTGGTGATGGACGAGACTTCCTGCTGCGAAAAGATCTGCAGGAAACGGATCAGATAGGACAGGACCAGCCGGTTGATCTCCGGAAGGCGGTGGACGATCCGCACGGCCATTTCGGGATCGTTGCAGTTGGAGACGCATTCCTCGTACAGGTGATCCGGAATGAGAGGCTCGTATAGTTCACGGTACCACAGCTTGAGCAGCGACGCTGGAACGTGGGCGTCGCTCACCTGACCCACTTCCCATTGATCCATGCGCACCTTCAGGCTGTTCACCTCGTCCACATCCGCTGGAACTCTGAAATTTCAGAAACACAGTCAAATTATTCAACACAAGTTAACAACAGTTTAAGACGCAATTGTTCCAAACCGGAATATCCCTTCAGTTTGAGCTCCCTGGAGCCGCAGCACTTCTTCCGATAGAGTCGTTTGAATCCAGGGAAGCTTGCGATGGGGGAAGCGATCCCTCTGAACGATCATAATCTCCTCCAGAGTGTTTCCAAACATGCTGGGCCGGAAGATTTGCAACTGAAAACGAAACGGATGGTAATTCATAAAGATTCCGGATGCGATACCGGGTGAGTAAAGAATGAAAACTAAGACGGAATCGAATTGAAGAATTTATTGTAAAACGGAGGATTTGGAAATTACCCTTGCTTGTTCGATCTCTTCCATAGTTGGCTTGCGTTCCTGGCGCCTACCGGCAGCTCCGATGCGGAGTAAACGGCGGCAGCTCACCGTCGCGTAGTGCGAAACTTGAACCTGAAGAAAACAAGGTTGGATATTGTCAACTAAATCAATAACTCTAGCCTCTGTAAAAAGGTTCTTCAACTTCATACATATGTGTGATTTGATAGGTGGTAGATAGATAGATAGATAGATAGATAGGCAGATGGATAGTAAGGCAGGAAGATGGTTAACAATAAACATATGTAGACCAAAGGATGGGTAATGAATGACATAGGTAGTTAGGTGGGTAGTTACAAAGACAGATAAGCTGTTGGATGGATAGGTAGTCACATAAACAGACAGTTAAGATAGATCGTTTAAGCTGATAGATAGACAGTAAAGTAGGAAGAAAATTAACTATCAATATATGTAGATCAAAAGATGGTAATGAATGAGTAAGTAGATAGGTAGTTAATACAGACAAGTAGACAGATACATAGGTAGTTAGGTGGGTAGTTCCAAAGACAGATAAGCAGTTAGACGGTTAGGTAGCTAATTAGTTGGGATAGTTAGATAGATGGGTTGTTACACGATTACTTAGCAGACAGATGGCAGATAGTTAGTATATACAGATAGCGACATAGTTAGATATATGGATAGACGGACAGACAATTAGGTAGATGGATAGTTAAGTGGTAGTTACGACAGATGAAGAACTAGATAGGTGGATAGGTAACTAAAGTAGTTAGCTAGTAAAAATAAATAAGACAGATAGTTAGACAGGTGGACAGATTGTTCTACTGGTAGTTACAAAGATAGATAACCAGGTAGTTAGTTGGGTAGGTGGATATTACAGGCTGATAGCCACGTAGTTAGATATATGTATAGACGGATAGATAGTTGGATAGCTAAATGGTCGTTTCAATAGATGACAAGTCAGATGAGTAGGTAACTAGTTAGGTAGGTAACTAGTATAGATAGCCACACAGTTAGATGAATGTATAGACGGTTAGATCGATAGTCAAAGTGACAGTTGTCGTAGGTAGATAACCAGGTAGCTAGTTAGATAGTAGTTTGCATAGACAGTTAGCCACATAGTCAGATATACGTACAGACGGATAGATAGCTGGATAGCTAAATGGTAGTTGCAATAGAAAACAAGTCAGATGAGTAGGTAGAGCTAGTTGGGTAGGCAATTAGTTTAGATAGCCAACATAATTGGATAAATGTATAGACGGTTAGATAGATAGATAGTCAAAAGGCAGTTGCAATAGCTAGATAACCAGACAGAAAGGGTAGATAGCTGGTTAGGTAGTAGTTAGTTAGCCATATAGTTGAATTATACAGATAGACAGATGGGTAGATAGACAGATAGATAGATTGCTAATTTGATTAGTATGAAATTGACTGGGTTTTCCTTGTCCACTGTTTCGTTACAAGTTAATCTGAGTTAACCAAGTTGGCATCCTATTAACAGGTATTTCCAATTTGAATTAGGTCAACAGTGGGCCAGCTAACATCAACAGTTAACAAAGAACACAAATGGCCAATTACGTGAATGGGCCATTTGTCGACTTCGGTGAAATTGAGGCCAGGATCCCGGTGTCGATTGATGTAGCCGTCCAAAAAGGGTTCCAGCTTGGGAGACGGCGGGAAGAAATACAAACAAATGGCCATCAGCTCCCATCCACGTCGCAAACTCTCCCTAATGAGATGGGTAAACTTGATATTTTTCCGTATGGTATTATTTTTCACGCCCATCGCGGTGACTCGAACTAAATTTCACTAACTTAAATAATACGCCAACTATTTAGAAACTGAATTAAATTCAAATTGATTGAATTACTTTCTGGGGTTTTCGGTGGTCTGCCGGCAGATGTGTAGAAAGAGTTCGTCGCGCAGGCTGGGCTTATTCCACGCGCTGTTGCAAATGTCGAAAGCCACGCTGTTGAGGGTCATTCCCGGCTTGCACTTGCGGTCGCCCATGTAGATCTGCACTAGTTTGAACACTTCGCACGCCTCCTTCTTCAGGGTTTTATCCTCCAGTGGTAGCATGGGCTTCCGGATGGGATCCTGTCATCAAGTTTTAGCCAGATTAATTAATTTCCACACACGTTGATGACTCACTTTAATTTAATTTGTATATATACAACTACTGAATTTAATATTAAGGGTTTGCCGATGGTATCCTGTAGTCAATTGTCAAGTTATCCTTCCTCATGGATAAGGGTAATTTTTTTAAATTACAAATTAACTTTAATTAGTTAATTATCAATCAAAATTTTTGTTGAGATACTGTAAAACCTTATATTGCATAATCTTGAATTTATGTCGAAGTGGTAATACTTTTGACCAGGACAGCATATCACGGATGGAGACGTTCTTGCGGAAGATGCCCTTCTTGTGTATATTGAGATTATCCTGAGCGTATTTCTCAATGTCGCCCTCGCTCAGCGGTTTTCCCATCTGCGCCTGGCGAATAACTTGCTAATTAGTACCCCACACAATCAATATAATGTATATTAATAATAATATAATTATAACATGGCGTAGATATACAAAATGTAATCATAGGGGGGAATTGAAATATCTCATCAGGAATCATTACAGTCGAGGGTAGGCGCTGTAACGAGCACGTCTGCAGCTTGGATGCTTCACCGGTCGACGAGGAAGACGGAATACTCCGGAAGGTATCGCCAAATGGCTAAACAATCAAATTACAATTGCATTTCTTATTTAGTTTTCAATCATTATGATATTGAATTTAATCATTATTTTTGTTAATGATCTATTTACAACTAGTTTGATTTTTAGCATACTCTTATTTATTCTAATAACAATACTAATTTTAATTCCAATTAAAGTTTAATAATATCCTCTTTAAGTCTCAGCTGGATTATCCAACTTACATTGCGCTTGTCAAGGACTGGCGAATAGAGCGAAGGCTGCTCTTTACGCGTCTTCAAAGAGGAATGCCCCACCGGACGCAGATCCATCGGCGGCGATATTCCGCCGGCTTTGGCGTAACTCCTCAGCGTGCTGGTAGCTCCACCCCTGGGCAGCCCCGGATCAGCTTCCGAGTATTCGGATTCGAC
>JAIQCU010002385.1:0-11486 GCA_022114935.1 Leptestheria dahalacensis
GTCTATCTATCCATCAAATTCACCTATCTGCGTGCCTACGCCAGTTGGGTTCTGGGGCCGGTTGGGATCTGGTAATATGCATCCCGGCGCATTGTTATGGCCTGAAATTACAGTTGCAGTCTCTAGATGATTAAGAACTTAAAAGGCTGATTTAAACAGCAGGCACGTAGGTTTTCCGCATAAATTGCTTTTTGAGCTTTGAATAAGCGGCTTTATGTACAAGTTCGACAATAAACAAGCAAAGCACGATCGAGAGAAAAGCCCCAGATTTGTAGGAACTTGTAAACAATGATGTATTGTATATAGTCTTTAGTGAGATATCTTTGAGAAAGGCCTTTTAAGACTTTAAAGTTGCTTTTGTTTTCGTTGATTGCAACGTTCAGTACGCTCAGATACAGGCGGTTGTCAGGTTAATGTCGAGAATGGCGAAAAACTGGATAGTTAAAGGAGCGAGTGTCATGATATAGTCACAACACTTTCTGCTGCAGATGGTGAAAAAAATGATTGTTTAAACATCTATATACAAAACAGTAAGGAATTTAGATAATTGGTGTTAAAGTTAAGTTAGTTATAGTTTAGTTACCTGGCTAACTAGTTAGTTAGTTGGTAGTCAGTTAGTTATACTTAAATAGTTGCTAATTGGTTGGTTGGTTAGCTAGTTATTTTAGCAAGCAAGTTGTTAATAGTCAGTTGATTATATTTGATCAGGTAATCGCAAGTTTGCTAGTTGTTAGTTAGTAGGTAGTTAATTAGTAATCAGTTAATTGGTTTGTAGTTAAATATTTAGCAAACTAGTTGTTATTTAGGTCGTCACTTAATCAAACCAAATCAAGCAAACGTTCAGATTCAAACTCAATGCAAAATCCACCGGTCGAGGACCTGCTGAATGACCTACTGCGAACCTGCTGAATTTGGGCGAATGTCAACAGATCCACCAGTTCCTTGTCTCCCCTAAATGCCAGAACCAGAAGACCGAGGACCTGCTGAACGACCTACTGCGTACCCTCTGCCTGCTGAATTTCGGCGAATATCAGCAGTTTCAGCAGTCCCTGCCTCCATAAGTAAGCAGACTGGAACCAGAGCTGGTAGACCTGCTGGTTTTCGCACTGGGGAAGGATAAAACTGTCTAACAAATGCGTGTGTCAGCAGCAGTTTTAAACAAGCATGGTTGTAACAGCCAAATTGTATAAAATTCATACAGATACGAAGTCTGGGCTTTATATACGAAACAAGAAAGTAAAGAAAAGAACAACTTACTTAACAAACTCAGCAAGTAAACACAGTATGTACAAGCACCCAAAAGGAAGCACAGTATCAAAACAAGCAGCTAAATAAAGCAGAAATAAACAAAGGATAGCGCTATACCGTTTCTCTAGCGACCGATACACATTCATTATTGCAGAAAACGTCTCAGCAGTCTGATTGAAGAACAATCAAACAAACAATCAAAACATATGGCTAGCATTACGAACAAACAATCAGAGACCAAGCAAACTAAGCAACGATATATGCACATACGTACAGTCTAGAATTGTATAGTAATCTGCAACTTTTGGAATTCTATTTTGGCAAAACTATAACAAAACCTTTTAAAACTAAACTTTACGAGTGCATTATCAGTACCACAAGACTTGGATTCAGCATTTATTGGGTTGCTATATCTTTGAAAATGTCTTAACATGAAGCAGTCAGCTTCTCCCCAGCAAGAATCCCCTTTATATTGCTCTCGACTGTACAAGCAAGTAAACCACGTAGCAGGCTCAAACAATCAAACTTATCAAACTGTCAAAGCCCCGCGTGGCTGAAATTACTGCTCTTCGGTTATTAAAAACAAGTTTCTCGGAGAACTTTCAACAAAGGTTCAAAAAACAGTACGTATAATGAAAACGCACCGAATGTTGTCAAAATAAGCAACTTGAAATCGAACAACCAGAAAGTTTAAAAATGGCTACCAAAAAAAAACAGACTATAAGACCGAACAATGGCAGGCAATCAAGCAACCCAAACAACTACATAATTAAGTAACAAACTAACTAAATTAAACTGAATTACTAAGTGACTAATTAACTCACTAACTAATCAACTAATTAACTAACCAGCTAAAAAATCTACTAACTAGCTAATAAACTTTTACTAAATAAATAATTAAGCAACTAACTAACTAAACTGACTAGCTAACAACTAACTAAATAAACTGACTTGCTAGATATCTAATTAACTCACTAACTAACCAACTAATTAACTAACAATAACTAACTAACCAACTAAACTGACTAAGTAGCTGACAGCTAAATAAACTGACTTACTAACTAATTAATTAAGTAACAAACTAACTAAACTGACTGACTAGCCAACAACTAACTAAATAAACTGAATCACTAAGTGACTATTTAACTCACTAACTAATCACCTAACTAACTAACCAGCTAGAAAACTAACTAACCACCTAACTAAACTGACTAAGTAGCTGACAACTAACTAACTGACCAGCTAATAAACTGACTTACTAAATAATTAATTAAGTAGCAAACTAACTAGACTAACTAGCTAACAACTAACTAAATAAACTGAGTTACTAAATGACTACTCACTAACTATTCAAATAATTAACTAACCAGCTAAAAAAAATTAACTAACCAAACTAACTACACTGATTAACTAACTAACAACTAACTAAATAAACTGACTTACTAAATAACTAATTAACTTACTAACTAACCAGCTAATTAACTAACTGAATAACTAACTAACCACCTAAAAAATTAACTAACCAACCAACTAAACTGACTAAGTAGCTGACAACTAACTAACTAACTAGTTAATAAATTGATTAAAATACTCAACTAACTAACTAAACTGACTTACTAAATAACTAATTAACTCACTAACTAGCCAACTAATTAACTAAATAATTAACTAACCAGCTAACTAAACTGACTAACTAGCTAAATAAAACTTTTACTAAATAACTAATTAAGTAACTAACTAACTAAACTTACTAACTAGCTAACAACTTAATAAACTGACTTACTAAATAACTAATTAACTATCTAACTAATTAAATTGGCTAACTGGCTAACAGCTAACTAACTAGCTACTACACAAACTGACTCACTGAATAACTGATTAAGTAACTAACTAAAAACAACTAACCAGGAAACTAACTAACAATTAACTTACTCACCAACTAACTAAAAGTTAAAACTAGCTAACTAACTAACTGAAAATAACTAACTATAACTAACAATTAACTTACTGACCAACTGATCAGCTAACTAACTAACTGAAAATAACTAACTATAACTAACAATTAACCCAACTGATCAGCTAACTAACTAACTAGAAACTGAATAACTAACAACAATTAATGAACTACTTAACTACGAACTTGCTATAGCTGGCGGTTGTCTTATGTCATGCTTCTGTTGCTTCCGATTGGTTACTTGTTTGCTTACTTGCTGCGTTTGTTGACATTGAATTAATCTTGGTTTCCTGGTTTCTTTAATCGATCTTCATCGGTACTAAAAAATTTACGTTTTGGTTTATGTCAGACATTTATGTATCTATCATTTGTTACTATATCACTGTCGTTATTTATATTTTAACGTTATGTTATTGCATGTACAGTATGGAGCCAAAAAAAAGGTTCTGAATGGTAGGGAATTGTGGATCTTTATAACTTTAGAATTTTATTTTGGCAAAACTAACGAGCCGCTTTAAATGAAACTTTACTAGTACACAAAGTAGTAGTAGTTCTACAGTCAAGATTTTTTTGGCTGTTGTATCTTTGAAAACTTGGGTACCATAAGCGAACAACTTTCTTCCAGCAAGAACCCGTTTTTGTTGCTTTAGTCTAGACTGTGTATCACATAGCTCGTCTCATGTATCCGTTTGTTTATATGGCACGCATTTGTTACAGATTTGTCGATATCATGTGTGTTTGTCTAATTTGGTTGTTTGTTTGAATTCTCTGCTGCCTTTTGGTTGCTTTGCTTGTTTAAGGTTGCATTTGTTAAGTTGTTGGCTTTCATGTTCCTTGAAGTCAGTCCGCATTTCCGTCTGTATTAACGAATTGACGTTTTGGTTGTTGTTATACAGACGTGCTTGTTTTGTACGGCTCCCACGCATATTGTTGGATTTGATTAATCCTTTGTATTTTCACTTTAATTGGTTGTTTGTACATCCATGCGTCTGTCAACCTGTTATGTGGTTGTTCGTTATCCGTAATAACGAATTTACGTTTTTGGTTGTTACGAAGATGACTGTTGACACGTAAGTTTGATACTTTGCACTTTCGCTTGAATTGGTTGTTTGCCTGAATTCTGTGCTTTTGTCTTTTTACTTGCTTGTTTACTTACACTTCGTAGTTGTTCTAGCGTAACTTGGCTTTCTGTGTGAAGTGCTAAGCTACTTTAGTTATACATTGTACGTTTTGCATGTGGCAGTTTTGTGTGTTCAATCTAGAGCAATAAAAAGGGTTCTTACTGCGAAAATGTAGATCGCTTATTGCTTGTACAGTTTCAAAGATATAGCTAACCAAAAAATACTAGTTATAGATCTAGTAGTAGTTAACGAACTCTTAAAGTTTCGTCAAATTCGGTTCGTTAGTTTAGCCAAAATATACATAGCCACTGGACAAGGTGGTTAGTTTGACTGTTTGATGTACTTGCGTGGTTGTTGATTGTTTACGCTGCTAAATACGTTACGTGTCTGTTAAACCGTTAATTTTATTTGTTGGTTGGTTTTTGGTTGTTTGTTTATTGGCCTATTTGCTGGTTTGTTTGTTCGGTATGCTTGTTCTTCAGTGAGGGTTTAAGTGTAACGAATGCACGTTCTGGTTGTTGCAAACATGCTTTGTTTTTGTGCTGCAGACACGCAATTCTAAAACTGCTTTGATCCTTTGGTGCTTTTGCTTTATTCGGTTGTTTGTCTCGATTCTGTGTTTGTTTGTTTTTTGGAATTTATTGTTTGTTTACTTGTTCTGTCCTTGCTTGAAGTGCGGAATCTGTACAGTCTAGAGCAATAAAAATAGGGTTTTTGCTGGGGGGAAAGTTGATTGCTTATGACACCCAAGTTTTCAAAGAAATAACAGCCAAAAAATGTCGAGTCTAGAACTGGGAGTGCTTCCCACACTAGTAAAGTTTCAGTTGAATCGGGTTGATAGTTTGCCAAAATTAAACTCGCAAGTTAACAAAATCCGTCATCCTTTCTTTCTCTAGATTGTCATGATCTGCTTGTTCAGTGCGTGTTTGTTTTCAACTGCAGTTGACGCGTTTCTCAAGTTGTTGACCCTATTCGTACGGCTCTTTGAAAAGCCTTCGTCGTGAAGAGAATTCGTTGTAGCAAGAGCACCTTGACTTTTGCTTGTCGCTTGGTTTACCCGCTGGTAGATATGTCTGTTTACAGGCGTTTTGTTTGGTTGTTTGCCCCGAATACTTGGCTGTTTGTTCTGCTTGCTTGCTTGTTGAAGGTTATCTAAATCGAACGACTGTTTCTATGCGTTTTGCTTGTTGGAAAATACATGTTTGTTGGTTTGATTGTTCGTTCAGTTCGTGCTTGTGTTAGTTGGTTTGTTGGTACGAGTATTCAGCAAGTGAACCTACTATTCTTCGTGATTTGAGGACTGTTTACGATTCCTCTAATCATTCATCTACTTAGTTGATATTTACTTTAATAGTATATCTGTAATATAATACAAGTGTCGCTTATATGGGAACCACAGCTAAAAATCAATAAAGATCGTCTTAGTGGCAACTTTCATCAAGTTATAAAAACATTGACTATTGAGAGTTGCTAATTCTCTTATTCGAATTAGACAGTCGGCAAACAGACTTAACCGTTCATTGTACGATGTAATCTTCCTTGGAAGATATAGCAAAACACACGAAGTTGGACTTCATAACCACATCACACAGCGCGTGTTTCTTAATCAGATTAACAGGAAACCCTTTTGGACACAATGAACACCCGCCAGTTTAACTTTGGAAGTTATTTCAAGGGTTTAGAATTGTGCCAAGACTTTATACTGGAATCCATTGGACAGCGCGGAGATGACAACAAAACGACAATTATATGATACTCTCTCAAGTAAAGCGCGCTATTGATTCGACGGCTCTTCTCGCTCTGCGATTTATTAAATTGCGACGATGATCTGTAACGCCTCGTAAATAACACTATCATCGATCTTCCTCTATCAGCACATCGCACTGTTGCTCCACTTTGCTTCGTGGCCTTTTATTTTGGTCCTCGTTCCAAAAAAAATTATCCGCTCGTGCTGTAGTGTTGACAAGGACCTTGCTCTCACGGTTCACCGGCCATCAGCGTCATAAACGAAAGGTACACACTTTCCTATTACGCAAGATAAACTCGTTCTCTACAGGGATTAGCAAAACTAACAAAGCCCCTGTGCTGAATTTTTCGGAATTGCGACACAAAATCAATACTTCTTAACAATGGAAACCGGATAGGAAGGTGATTAAATTTTAGTTAATAAGTATCCGCGAAAGAAAAAGTTAATTCACTAAAAGCTTACCGTAATATTTTGAGTCGTCGCAGTCAAAGTTGCCCGTGAAAAGGTTCAAATAGAAGATTTGTGCCACGAAAATGTCGGACAACACGCCAGCCATTCTAAATACTAATTAGATAACTAAATTAAATTTAGGATGTTACTTTAACATGAGCTTACTCTTCACTTGCTTCCAAAATGTGGTTCCGTTCACAAAAAAAGGTCCGAAGCGAAGAATCTGCGGAGCACGTGACGGCACGCAAGTGTATTCTGTTGAGAGTAGTTTAGATAAATGAATCAGATTATTAAAAAAAACATAACTATGTCAGTGCGAGCCTACTTCGATGCATTCGAGGCACTGCAGTCAGAGTTACGAGTGAAAAAACCAGGCACCGAGAAAAAGGCTGCGCGGGGAATGTAACGACACGTCAGTACTTTCCATAAAGCGGGCACGAGAGCAAGAACGGCTCAGTTTTTTCGCCTCACTGCATCCAGGGAAAGAAGGGTGTCCTATATAAAGAAGAGAAAACATTGTTGAGAATGATGGTTGAATCACGAGATGTCAGCAACAGTTAGTCTGCTGTACCCCAAGAACCACTGCCGGATTGTCGGATCGCATCAATCGGCCGCGATAAAAAGTGGCCCAGAAACGGGGGGGAAAACTAGCAATCTCTGTTCTGTTGTTTGCCATATAGGCCCTAGATAACAACAATGTTCTCAGAAAACGCGTTATGTTGTTTACTCGCTTAACACAGTACGCCTACTCGCATTAAGGCAACTGTCACATTCCCTTTCAAATCGAATTAGAGAACTAAGGGTGCTACTAAACAGTAGTTAAGTTATTCAGCTAAACTGCGTACTCATCTAACTGAATTCAGTGAACGACGTAGCTCATATAAACATTAATTTTCTTCATAAAAATTATCTTATAAGCAATAAATACATTAAAATAATAAATAATAGCAATAATGATAATCCACTAAACTGAATCCAGTGAAACATGGAAGAGGAACCAGTGTTTCATACAATTAAGGAATCGATTAAGAGCAATAAAGCTTTATTTTGAATATCGTCAGTTCAAGTCAGTCAAACCAGTTTTCAGGTCAGTTTCATGTACTTTAACGCGATCTGGTTAAAACCAACCAACCAAGATGACTTGATAAACAGCAAACCAAGTAACCAACAGCGAGGTTTCACTGCCGTCAATCCGCAAAAACGCCACCTAGCGGTACGCGGATCAACTAATATTACCTCCTCGTCATCGCAATGATATCCATATGTAGTGAGCTGCGTTCTACTGTTCGGGGTACCCCTTATAAACCTCTTCTAATGTGCTGCTATACAGTTAACGAGATTAAACAGAAGACATGTTCTATAAAGTACTTCATGAGATAACACGATAATTCTTCTTTTAGCGTCCTCTTCTTGCCCTGCTGACAGACGTTCTTTTACGGCGTGTTCTATGTAGCGTGCTGTGCAGCGAGGAGATAGAAGCTGAGCTATACGTCTCGCAAGTCGTCAAAACGCTTTTCAGACCTTCACTTTTCTGCGGTACAGCAAGCTGACAAGTGCAGTTTTTTGTGAATCCTTCGTTTATTACTCGGGCGCCACCAACTTTTTTTTAATTGCCAAGTCTTGAAAACACTCAAATCTTTTCGGTCTACATATATACAACAGTGACGTGCTCTTTTATGCCTTCCTTTTAGAGGATTTTTATCGACCCGAATTTGTCAAGTTGTTTACGTCTCCGGCATTGTAAAAACACTGCCCAAAATCCGGGAGATATCTTATTAACATGCTATTTGTAAAATACTGAATCTAGTGTTGAAAATTGGTAAACGTGTTTGAAAACCCCCATTGCGGAAAAGGCTTACAGAACAGATCCTTAGTCTATAATGACTGCCCAAAGATCGATCAGTTTTCAAGGTTTCTCAAGTTTCTTCACGTCAGCAGCGTGTGCAGTTCCCGCGGGATCTCCTTCTAACGAATACGGAGCAAACGCACCTGCCAGCTCCATGAGTTTAATTTCCTGTAAGAGAGATGGAGTTTCGCATTGCGAACGTGTCCTGCCTGGAAAAATCACCTTTCCACTGCATTGCGTAAAACGGCAGGAAGGAACATTACCATCGAGATCGTTACATCATACTTACTACTATCAGAATACTTAACTAATTTATCAGATATGGTTTTACTATCTAATAACTAATGCACGAAACACTGATCTGGTAAGCGACTAGTAAATACGGATGCAAAATTGAGCCATTGCATTGATATATGGGTTCAGTGTCGCCGAACCAACTACTGTTATACAACAAGGTTTTAAGTAGCCGCTATATTGATTTCCCTGCTGTCCATTTTGCACTAGAATAACGATAATAGTACTTTTCATCCAAGTTTCTATTGTATTGATATCACGGTATCACACATAAGAGTAGTTTGTAGCAGTAAGTTGGGTCAACATGAATGAGTAGCTATTCCACCCACACATCTATACTGTTAACCACGGGGAAAACGTATATACCACATAATCACCATGAAAGTTTCGTGACACTAACACACATTTTTACCACGAGAAACCTGTACAAGATTCATGTATTGGTTATCTTTGTTAGGATTTGGTGCATAGACTTTGAAAGTCTACGTAATAACGAAACTTTAACTCATTATTGATTAGACACGCGCTGCAGTTTGAAACTCTTTGATGTCGTGTTGCCAGTGTCGTCTCTTGTCTGTAAACTCCCGGGGCAAAAGGCAAGAGGGAAACAGTTTCGCCATTTTTAACTTGTCTATATCCCTGTGTATTTGAGCCTTTAAACTAATTTCACTTGTCAAGTGTTGGCATTGGTGAAAAGAAGCCTGGCAACTTCTCGCATGGCCCCATGAATATTCAGAACCCCAGGGAAACTTGTAAAGGACTTGAAAAGAAAAACCTAACTTTTTTTTATTCCACTGAAAGTCACCTGCGATGGAAATCAATTTTCAGCGGTCCCCTTTCATTACTTGTTATCAAGCTTTTAACAACTAATTATCAAGGTTCTTCTGACTAGTGATTAACATACGCGCTCTATAGTCACTGGCGTTGCGGATGACCCAAATACCTAACAGTAAGAAAGTATCGTCTTCTGTTTAAACTGCTATTTTTGTATTAAATTATGATAATTAATATAAGTATTATATGCGTTTAGCTTTATTGAACAACAGATAAATGGATTCGCTATTTCTAGGGAAGTAATTAAAATGTAGTTCCATAAAACGCCACTAGGTAGCTGCTTTTAATTGAATCATCTTAGTCTGTTATACCTGTGTATGGTTTATTTGTTGTGTTTTTTACAGTTATTGGCTATTTTCTTTTGCCTTTAACGCTCCCTTGCGTCAGCTATTAACTCGTAATTATTCATTTCAATTTAACTGGTCAGAGGGTGTATAGCATGNATAAATAGATAGATAGATAGATAGACAGAAAGACAGAGAGACAGACGGACAGACAGACAGATAGTCAGTTCGAGACAGATATATAGGCAGATAGATAAATAGATAGCTACATAGATACACAGATACGAAAAGTAAGCTGTTTCTATTTAAATTCTATAAAAGCACGATGGCATAGATATATAGATAAATGGATAGATAGGTAGATAGACAGACAGATAGATGCACAGGTAGATAGATAGATAGACACATACACAGGTAGATAGATAGATAGAATGATAGATTAGACATACAGACAGATAGGTAGAGAGACAGACAGACAGACAGATTGACAGACAGATAGACAGGCAGATAGATAGACAAATAGATAGCTACATAGTTACATAGGTAGATATATAGATAGATATATATATAGATAGATAGATAGACATACAGACAGATAGATAGAGAGACAGACAAACAGATAGACAAATAGTTAAACAGGCACATAGATAGACAGGCAGTTAGATAGATAGATAGATACATAGATACACAGGTAGATAGATAGATATATAAAAATCGGGGTTCCGGGCCCGGTTGGGATCTGACGACATGCGCGCCCCGTTATACAGTTCGCACATGAAGTGTGTCGCCACGCCAGGTGTGGATAACCGACTAGATGAGCACCGAACCGCAGAGCCTACATTCTCCTTTCTTATCTATTCTATCGTTAACAACAATTTTTCCTCCTTTCCTCAAAAATAACTGTACTGTGAATCACCTGAAGGAACACGAGACCAGTCAGTACTTTATCCGACATCTCGCCGGACAGTTTTACCTTTTTTCTCCTACTTATCACATTTCACATTTCTTCAACTTTCAAGTCTAAGTTTTACCAGACTCGGATAACGTTTAACCTCTGCACAGTGACCTGTATTAACTTAATATATTTACATCATCTGCTGATTTTTTCCTAATTTTCATAAGAGGAATTGAACGAGGAAAGAAGAATGCTACGTATTGTGGGTTTCTTCAGCATGTTCTTGGCCTCACTGTACAGAACTGTTTCATGTACCACCAGCAGGTAATTCGTATACCTGCACTCTATGTTGTTCTTACATCATCAATGATAATAGCATTAACTTTAACAGTAACTCATGCAGTTTATATCTATGCTAGGTTAGTTTTAAACAATACGTCTTATAATATTTCAAACTATTCTATTCCCATATTGTTATTGATATTATGCTGATTCTTATCATCAATATAACTGTCGTTATTATTACAGGAGAAGCAGTTCTAACTGGGCTCGTTACGCTCCAGTAGCTCTGTCCATAACTCTAATTCTCCTAATAATCGGCCGCCTACATGTGAAGAACCATACGGAGGTCATTAACAGCTCGCTAGAGGAGAACGTAAGATTATATGCGACCATATTCTTTTCTCGTTTACTTTTATAGATACAAATATGACTATTGTGTTCCTGAACTTAACCTATAACATAGAATGTTACAGGATTTGATGGTTATTCTGAATTCTTCTACTACGTAGGATCAGGATCCGTCTGTAGATG
>JAIQCU010002386.1:0-11127 GCA_022114935.1 Leptestheria dahalacensis
ATCCTATCTACCTCTCCATATCTCTGTCTATCTGTCTATCATCTATCTCTCTCTGTTTGTCTACCTATCTATGTATCTTTCTCTCTGTTTGTCTACTTATCTATCTATGTATCTATCTATCTCTCTGTTGGTCAATCTAGGTACCTATCTACCTTTGTGTCTATCTACCTGTCTACCTACCTACCCATCTGTCTATCTATCTATGACTAATGTCACGCCACGACTCAACAGGTCCCTCATTATATGAATCTAAGATTCATGAACACGCAATACATGAATCCACGAATCACCCATTCGACCAAAAAACCCTTCCAAATTCATTTCCTACTGGACTCTACCCTTCAACACAAAACAGCCGACGAATCTCTTTTCAATCGAACTTGATGTCCACGAAAGATTGCTCGGCTCAACTAATTATTCACTCACATCTTACACAATGCATCGAATGTTACTATCTTATGGTTAACATGTTGCTCTTGCAAACATGGATATAGATTATGGCGGCTGGATCGATAGTGGAAGATCTAAATTTAAAAATTAATTATAAAACCTGTTTACGTCTCTATCTCTTCTTCGTATAAACCACACGAAAAGAAACACGATACGATAATACACAAACCGTGTTCCATTTCCATTTCTCAATGGAAGATCCGTTGTTACCTGCAACAAAATAAGAAATGCTTCGTCATGGGCCCTTTTGTGTCCTCTTCACAGCGATTACCATCGGCCACTGACGTGTTCTGTTTCACAGCCAAACATCTTATTTATCTTCCTTTATAAGTGAACCCACTAAACCTGTACAAGTCCTGTCTCGAACCGTTTTGAAATCAACAAATTGGGTCTTTTTTAAAAGTTATAATCCACAACAGTAACCGTAAGAGTTAAGTTAATCATACTACTTAGCTAAGTACGCTTAATATACTTATCAGTTGAGTACTGATAATGTTATACTTGAAAAGCCTTTTTAAACACGTCGCGACTTGTCAAGTCTTACAGGTGCCCGGTTAACGCGGGCGCTCAAAACGGCGCCTGCCTACAAATTCCTGTACCTTTTCTTTTTCTTTAGTAGTCCAGCAGTCGTCTTTTCCAACTTCATAGCTATCTAACCGGTTCGTATAAAGAGGTCATTCAGTAACGTCAACTCGATAAATGCTTATCGAGTTTATACACAGGGAGGACTCAAAATGGCGCCTACAAGTGGCAGTTAACTTAAAACTTAGATACTATCCTTCATACCGCAAATACTGTTGTACATAAACTTAACATGTATTCGATAAAAGATAAAGCTAGTAACACAGCCTTTTCAAACACGTCCGGACTTCTGAAGTCTACAGGCGCTCGGTTAACCTGGGCGCTCAAAATGGCGGCTACATACTTTTTTCTTTTAAAGACGCAGTAGTTTGATCTAACCAAGATTAGCAGCTGTACAATGCAAAAACCAGGAGGTATTCAGCCTGCTGAAATCCTGATAGTCGCTGGGTTTCAGTAAGTACCAGCATGCTAAGCAGTCTGCCAGTACGCTGAACCAAACTCTCTAAGACCTTACCTTAAGAAATGAAAAGCCTGTAGTCCGGTATCGAGAATCGGCATTAGTCTTCTTTTGAATCAGACAAGCACGCAATCGACTGCCAACTCTCCATCTGCTGCTGCGGCGGCTGCTGCGTTGTCCCTCCTCGTCTTTCCTTCGGTGCGACTGATCCTTGTGGTTATCTTACCCATAGCCTAGCAAAAAGAAAAGTTTACAAATAATACTAACGATACTTCCAATTGTTCAGTTGACGTACCAGTTATAGTTAAACACGGTGGAGCTAGGATACTCTTGTCGCACCACGCCAGCAACGCTCATCAACGATCCTTCCGAGTCCAGCCGAGCCCGTGCCCGAGCCCGAACCTTCCCGTTGTGTTCTTCCGTGACGAATACACATCTCTGTAGGGAAAAAAGTAAAGCTAATCAGGAAAAAAGGCGTTTTCATTCCAACTGTATCAACTCGCACCTTGTGTTATGTGTCTGAAATGCGGTTCCAGCAGCTGGACAAGTCATTCATTCTTCCCACAGTGCAAATCAAATTTGCCGGTCAATTCATTTGGTTTACAGTAGAGTTTCTATAAATTTCGACTTAACACGTTTCAGGCCTGATGAGAAGACTGCCGTCATGAAGTACAAATGGCATGACGATTTTCAAATTTTAAGGAACGTAACGCCAATGTCGTTCCTTCAACAGCAGAACAGAACATTCGACGCAAAGGCGAGTGCAGCGTTGCCACATGTTAAGAAAACTCTTAATCCGCAATTCAACTTATACTCATATCATCTTATTCATAGTATCATATAATGTAATTACAACTTATAATAGTAAATTGTAATTAATAGATCATGATAAGCTTTTTTCTCCCTTGAAACTTCTGTTGAAGTCTCACAGACAACCAAAGAGTACTCGTGAAGACACAGAGATTTTAACAGTCTTACTGAATTCTCATATGAGAATCGCAATGTGAGCTACCAGAGTTTCTGTCATCTAACTATCTATCCATCTATCTATCTATCGAGCTATAAACTAGCTAGCTACGCTAGCAACAGAGGTAGCTACAAGTTCAGCATGTAGCAGTGCCAGTCCAGCTTTCAGGATGAACCAGCACGTTGTTCAGCATCCAACAAAACTTTAACGTTCAGCATATTCCAGGAGTTGGTTCAGCATGAAGGACGAACCAGCACATATTGTTCAGCCGAAGAAATCTGCAAGTTTCTCGATCATGTTGCTTGTACCAGAAGTGTGCAGCATATGAACCAGCACCAGCAGCGGTGAGCACTGCTTAATCCAGCACATCACCGACCTCCTATGTCTTCCACTATTCATACCAGTCGAACCGGTTCATAAAAGAGGCCATTCAATAACTTCAACTCGATAAATTCTTATTAGCTATAAAGGGAGGACTCAAAATGGCGCCTGCAGGCGCAAGAGTCCTCTAAGCCAAGCGGGGGTTGCAACAATCGGTTTCTTGATAACCGTCTGCTACAAACTGATAAATAACCGCAATTTATCTCTGGTGGCCACATAAGGCAATGCCGGGTAAACAGGCGTGTTGTGCGAGAGGTCACTTTCATACAGAAGGTTATACAGGCGCGCGTGTCTCTATCATTTACCACATTGATTTATGGGGACCTCCCTCAGACCACGATCCAGTGGAAAACAATGTTGAGAAACTTGTTTACGTCGATTCCAATGTCGCATATCAAAAGAGAACAATTCCAACGATGATGACATCTTCATATCTCGCACAGCCCCGGCGCTGTGTGCCCAAAACAACAATCCCCATGACGGATGGATATCAGATTCATATAATATATATGTATTTATATTACACAACACACTGCTATGACAGAATCCATTGAATTGTCCATCCGGTAACATTCGAACGAAAAAAAAATAATAGTAATAATAATAAAACAGAACAGAGTTAAACCAAAAATGAAAGTAGGGGGGACGTATATGAATCAAAACAATCATAAAACGGGTTGGGGTCATCCCTTATACTAACCATGCCAATTCTCCTTTTTAGATCCGATTTTTTCCATGATGGGGTGGACTTTGAAAGACCGTTATAACATGTGGTATGGGGAATATTTGTAAATAATGCATGCAGTACTATCTAACTCAATTTCAGCTAGTTTCACGCACACGGCCTAAAGTTTCACATGGTCCCAAAACTAAAATATTTTTAATAAAAAATAAGCAATTTTTTTTCAACGGAAGATGAGGAAGGATTAAAAAGGGTGACGAACGAAAGGACATTTGGATTTAAAAATTAGGATAAGAAGTAGAGGTGAGACGATTATAAACAGTAGACCGAAAAAAAGCAACAGAAAATTGATGATTAAAAAAAACAACACAGAAACAAGGAGATATTTTACCCTGATATATAATCTCTCTACAACTCTAGATTATTTTTCCGTATGTAATCGCTGGAGAAAACGCGCAGTTCTCTTCTTACAGGAATGACATGTCCAGGGCGTTGTACAAAGCCAAGATGTCCTGGTGACTTTTGATCCTCCAGAAAGGGAAATTCATCTGCAATTGAAGAAATTTTTTTATATATTCAGCAGTTAGGTATCGAGTAATAAGAAATACCGTTTATATAATAAAAGGTGAGATGTTATAATGTTTAATTAGATACGGATGACGTCACAGTCACGTGATCCTCCATCTCACGTATAACCCAGAAGTCAGTGTTACCATGAAATCCCATTATAAGAATTGTACAGATCACGTGACCATGACGACATCAAGATTCCAAATCGAAACACTTGTTGCAAAATCAGGATATTATAATTTTAACTTAGACATCGATGACGTCACAATCACGTGATTCTCCATCTCACGTATAATCCAGAAGCCAGTGTTGCCAGAGCTGTACAGATCACGTGATCAAGACTTCATCAAGATCCCAAATCTAAACTTTGCTGGTCTTAATTTCATTTAAGAGTTATTTCGTCTGCTATGGGTCACGTGACTACTTCATAATACGAGCCGAATTCACCATTCCGTCTGCTATAGAATTATATCTCAATTGTTAATTGCGTCTTGCCCATATACACATCTACAGTCACGCGCTCAATAAATCTCGGTCCCACTAATAAATTACCGAGTGTAATTAATAAAACATGACATATCCAATTAAGAGAATGTCGGATTACGGATACGACTTGTGGCTTGGATCTTTCCTATTCATTTCTTTTCAACGAAATACTAGTTCCACACTTGATAGAGAGAACAAGACCGATTCTTCGCATTGACATCCAGGTTTTACCAAGTTCCATTTCGACACGGTTGACCTTTGACCTCGAGTCGATTCATTCGATTGTATAGAAAAGAAACAGACCCGCTAGCAAGGAGAATCCAAGGCAAAAATCGCTGACCACAATCCGGCCATTGAAATCGACAATCCCTCAGCGGGAGTGGGAAAACAATGGAAATTCAATATTCCCACGGCCTTGCTTTTTTTCCCCATCAGATTTCTATTCATAGTCACGTGACTGTGACGTCATTACAATCTCTGTTGAAGTGCGATAATCTCAGCTGAATGAAAACGATAAACGCATCAGAGTATAACATGTAATAGATAAGTGAACTTTTATAACTCGACTTGTTTTGTTGGTTCTCGACCGATTCAACATTGAAAAGTCGGCTCCAAAAGTTGAGTCCCGCAGTGAAAATAAACAAGGTACACACATGTGTGGAAAAATTCCCACATGTCCTGCTGGAGTGCGTCTGTTTACACGCGATCGACCTTGGCTTACTTTGTGAAGTTATTCTAAAGTGACCGTGACTACAGAGGATAGAAGTTATTCAATCAACTTCCGGCCTGCCGGGAGAAACTTGAACAAAGCAGGCCGATATGGTGTGGTCAATAGTGAGGGGCATAATTTCACGCAGTTACAAGGCCGCGTGCGTTATTAAACCTCCATATGGTAACGCGAAACACGACTCGATTTGTTGAGTTTAGCTCAATTCCAACAGTCGTGTTCAAAGTCGAGTTTCTCGTAGGTATTACACATATCATTTAATGTAAAATACTAAATAAGTGATATAGATTTAAAGTTAAGTTGAAATAAAACTGAAATCGTTATAACGATACAAGAGATACATTCAGCAGTCTATTCAGTACAATTCAGATATTTACGATGTGCATTACAGGATGGTATTTACCAGATTCACATATCACGTTTGAGCTATAAATTTACAGTTCAGATATTATATTAAAGATACACATTACACATTGTACGATATATTATGTCATAGTTAGTAGAAATAGATTAACAGTATGAATGACTACATAGGCAGTTCTATAGTTTGTAGACAGGTTGACAGATAGACAGATTGATAGATGGATAAGAAGATCAATAGATACACAGATAGGCAAATGGATAAATCGATAGACAGGTTCATGGATAGATGGATAGGTAGACAGGAAACATCGCTAGATAGTCAGATACTTAGACAGGTTGACAGATAGATAGACTGATAGATGGACAAGAAGATCAATAGATAGAAAGATAGGGAAATGGATAAATCGATAGACTAGACAGGTACATGGATAGATGGATAGGTAGACAGGAAGATAGATGGATAGGTAGATGGGAAGATAGTTGGATAGACAGATACTTGGACACGTAAATAGTTGGATAGATAGCTAGATTAAACTGAGAGAGAGTGAGAGAGAGAGTGTCAATAGTACGCATAGTTTCACGTACAAGGTCACAAAGCGAATGAGGAAAACTGCCAAACTTGGGACTTGTACGGTGTTTGTTTTGTCAATAGGGGGCTTCTAGTGTGTACCAAATATAGACAGAGACGACCATAACAGAAGCCTATATACATTTTTTTAAAAAAATAAAATGCAAGAATCTTTTCTACATAATATTCAATGTTCTCTTACTCTCCAACACGCAGAAAGTCTTACATTTTTTTCCTCTCTCTCTCTCTCTCTCTCTTTTCCTTCTTCACGTAATAGGAAAAGAGACACATCCAAGGCCATATATGTTGTTCTTGCATGTGTTATTAACGCGTTTAATTTACGACCCAGCCGCGCAACAATGTGTAAGAGATCACTTAGGACCGTTCATTTGCGTCCGTATATTTTTAGCTTCGTGTAGAATAGCTACGAACTTATATCTGTCTATCTATCTATTCTATCTATCTGTCTATCTATCTAACTGTCTATCTATCTGTCAATCTATATATATATATATCTGTCTGTCTATCTATCTATGTCTATCTATACGTCTATCTATCTATCTATCTATCTATCTGTCTATCTACCTATACGTCTATCTGTCTATCTGTATATCTATCTATCTACCTACCTACCTATCCATCTATATCTCCCTCTCTCTCTATCTGTCTACCTATCTGGCTATCCGTCTATCTATCTGTCTATCTTTATATATATCTGTCTATCTATCTATCTATCTATATATATATATATCTATCTATCTACCTGTATGTATCTGTCTAGAGCAATAAAAGCTGTTCTTGCTGGGGAGAAGTTGATTACTTATGGCACCCGCATTTTCAAAGATTTAACAGCCGAAAAATTACTGAGTATAGAACTAGTATTACTTTACACACTACTTAAGTTTCATTTAAATCGAATTGTTAGTTCTGCCAAAAAAAAATTATAAAATTGAAAAGATTCATTATTTCCTACCAATCAGAACCCTTTCTGGGGGAAGAGCCCTCGAATGTATACCAAGGAAGATCCTTGCATTCCTTCAGTTAGTTTATTATTTCGATTGCGAAAATTTTCCTATTTTTAGATGAGCAAATTGTCAACCAAATCGCAACGGTACTGTAGTCTCATTTGTAAATTGCAGTTGAATATGATGGCATGGAAAGTTGGAATTTAAAGAAGAGAATATTTCAAGGTCGTTTTAGCAACAAGTTGGATTGGCTATTTAAGCATGTCGTAAAGATGGCGAGCGATAAATTGGGCACCCAAACGATGGGCAACTCGGTCGTATATGACGATTCAAGTACCTTTTGAATGTGTTCATTACCACCGGGGGTCTTTCGGTTTTTACGTTTCCATCCAGTGTTCAATGAAATTCCTCCTTCTCTCTCGTTGTCCGTCTCGTTTATATGTCTTCTAACTATACATGGACAGTAACGCATCTATGTAGTCTATGTCCCTAACTAATTTTCTAGCCATCTGTATATCAGTCTGTCTGTATCTACGTGTATATCCGTCTATATTCTCCTCTATCTAACTATTTGTCTTTCTATTTGCCTGCCTATCTATCTATTTGTCTAGCTATCTGTCTCTTTATGTATCCGTCCATCTGTCAATCTATCTATATGTCTATCCGACAGTTTATCTATCTTATCAATCCGTCTCTCTATATCCCTGTCTATCAAGCTATCTAGCTATCTATCTACCTATCTAGCCTTCTGTGTATCAGTCTGTCCATCTATACGTGTGTCTATCCGTCTATCTTCTCCTCTATCTATCTATTTGTCTTTCTATTGGCCTATCTTTCTATCTCTCTATCTATCTCTGTATGTATCCGTCCATTTGTCTATGTATCTGTCTAATCTGTCTATGTATCTGTCTATGTCTATCTATCTGTCAGTCTATCCGACAGTTTATCTATCTATTTATCAATCCGTCTGTCTATATCCCTGTCTATCAAGCTATCTATATATCTATCTGTCTATCAATCCATCGATCTATCTATCTAGCCTTCTGTGTATCAGTCTGTCCATCTACGTGTCTATCCATCTATGTTCTCAACTAGTGTCTATCTATTGTCTGGCTATCTATCTATGTATCCGTCCATCTGTCTATCTATCTATCTATCTATCTAATCTATCTACGTATCCGCCTATCTATCTAACTATCTGCCTGTCTGACCATCTGACTGTCTATCTATCTATTTATCTATTTGTCTGTCTATATCTATATCTATCTATCTGCCTGTCTGTCCATCTGACGGTCTATCTATCTATTTATCTATCTGTCTGTCTATATCTACATATCTATCTAACTATCTATCTGTCTATCAACTATCTATCTAATGAACGTTTACAGGTTAGCTTTCCGATCAGTGCCATCTATCGAAAGCGTCTCAAAACAAACAACACTCTTATAATGCCGTTAATTAAATTAGTAAATAGATATAGTTATTACAAATATACATTATAAAAAGAACACACAGTACAATAAACTCATTACCAACAGTGCAATTAGTTTCACTGAACATCAAGAGTCACGTGTACCGCTGCACGTGTCGTGTTTTCGTGTCGAGCAGGTTGCAGTGTACCCATGAGTCGTCTTCGTGTCCCCCCGCCACGTTTCGTTTGCTGTTGGATGTTTCAATAACCGTAATCACCGTTTGGTGTTTGGTCGCTGCCCATCCCAAGGGCAAACTCGTCAATGAAAAGCCACTCTTTGCTCGGTTTCAAACTAATAACACAAAGAAATAAATTCAAATTTCCAAAAGGATCAAGTTCAAGGACTGTCGACAGCATTTCTCACGACATCTGCCAGCCTTGATCTCTCACCGAGCAAAAGTTCACCTGCCACCGCAAGTCACAAATCTCAACCGACTGACGAACTGTTGAATATACAGCTGAAACTGTCTTACGAACTTTGTCTTTAAATATACGACTAAGAATATACTATTAACTATGGATACTACAATGTCAATGGTCGAACTATACAGACTATATATAAACATAGTAAATCCACTCTATGTAGTCTTAATTGTATCATTAAACATATGATTAAGATGGTATAAGGTTTTTCAAAATGTCACCAACCAATCAAAACCACGTGATGCTACGAAACCGCTGAATATACAGCTGAAACTGTCTTACGAACTTCAGTCATGGGGAAAGAGATAGTCGGTTTTTTCAGCAGGTTGTAAATCATCCAACAGCGGTAAACTCATGGCGAAAAAGATAATTTCCCAAAGTTGTTAAATTGGCAAAGGGACTAAGGGGTGGTGGGGGGGGGGGCTGCAGCAACACCCCGCTGTTGATAAGTCGTTGTGTTGGGTAGCGATAGAATCTTAAGTGCCTGTTGATTTACAACCCAACTGATGAAATGAATTTCCCTCGAAATTTTCATCCAGGAGGGCGGTCCTGTCTTAAATCTTATGTTTTATTGCGGAAATTGATTGAAATATACCCTCCGCCTTGGGCCAGAGAATGCGTCACATTTTCACCAAATCAAAATTCTAATTAAAAAGACTAAACTTTTATAACATTCTAATGTCAAAATATTAATCTGGAATAAAAATATTAATTTTTACGTATAAGAAATTAACCAACCAATGGAGAGAGAAAAATTCGAATGACGTCCTTTCTTTATGACTATGACGCACATTCCATTCAGAAAAGTGCGTAAATCCCCAAACGGAACTCCCAACACGTCTTTTTTTATTTTTTTACATATAAATAAATCAAATGTGTGAATTCTCCGAGTATTACGCTAACTGCTTGCTCACGATACGAAAAGTACCGACTAGCCATTTATAGTTTGAAAGGGGGGGCGGGGCGGGATCCTGTTGACTCTTAATCGGTCAACAGGATTGTTTGTTTGCTTCGAAATGTTGATTGACGTCAAAAGTGACGCATTTGAACGGTGTGTTACCTGTTTGGAAGCTATCTCTTCGTCCTGTCCATCGCCCACGACGACGTAGGTGCACTTGCGCCCGAACCTGGACACGATCCTCTCGAAGCAGGTCTCCTTACCTACATTTCGGTACGCGCAGAAAGAAATAATCTCAAAATTTGCACACTCATAAATGACGTAGAAACACTTGGCTGTACGGAAACCTACTTCCTTAGTTCTACTTTCCGCGTATTTAAAAACAACGATCGGAATTTAAAAATACGCAGAATATAACAGGGGACAGGAGTGACAATACAGAATGAGTATTAACATTTAAAGTTTGATAGTTTTTTTTTGCTAGCGAAAAACCGCACTGTAATCGTATGAATGCAAATGCGGTACTACGATTCTTTCATTAATTATTGGATAAATAGATGGATAGGTAGATGGATAGGTAGATGGATAGGTAGATGGATAGGTAGATGGATAGGTAGATAGATAAACAGATAGGTAGACAGGCAAATAGAAAGACAAACAGACAGACTTGTAGATGGATGGATCAAAAGATAGATAGATAGACAGATACATAGGGAGATAGATAGATAGAGAGAAAGATAGAAATACCTAGAGAGATGAATAGATAGACATGTAGATGGATGTATAGATATTACATAGATAGATAGATAGATAGATAGATAGATGGGTAGATGGACTGTTAAATAGATGGATAGACAGATGGATAGACAGATAGATAAGACAGATAAATAGATATACAGCTAAACAGGTAGACATGCAGTTGGATGGATAGACAGATAGATATATAGAAAGATAGATAGATACACAGATCGACTGATAAATAGATGGATAGACCGATAGACATATAGGGTAAGAGAGATAGAGAAAGAAGGAGATAAATACATGAGAGATAGCTAGATAAACAGATAGATAGATAGGTAGCTAGATAGATTGGTATACTTAGCACAGACTGGTACACGTATAGAAGCCATTCAAGCC
>JAIQCU010002387.1:0-11117 GCA_022114935.1 Leptestheria dahalacensis
CAGACATGTCAGAAGGAGCCTAGCAAAATTAATGCAGTTTTTTGCATCAATAATAAAGATCCCTTTGTCTTACATTTATTTATAATAACTGCAGCTTGTATTGAACACGGCAAAATGCCCTAGCCAGCGCAGTCGTGTTGGAAGTTGTAGAAGGAATTGACGTACAATTTCATGACGGCCCGCGGGAAAAAAATTGGATTGACTACCAGTAGAACAAAAAAGAGCCAAGTCGATCTGGAGTAGCATGAGGCAACAGCTCAGTACGTGTCATCCATAACCATCAGATGACGAATTCGTAAGCATTGTAGAGGCAAGGTCGCAAGGACTCTGTTAAACAAATGAACAGCCTTGGTAAACCCATTCCTTAGGTAAGAAATGTAATAACTTAACTCGTGTTTCTGCAGGAAAAATTGCCGAAGGAAAGGAATCATTTTAAATGGATGTGGATTTTGCGCGATATCTCGAAACCCTAGACGAAATACTGGATGAGGATTCCGAAGACGTCGACGAATGCTGCAGTGATTCGGGGCTAAGCAGCAGAGTCAAATCAGCACTGCCAACTTGAAGCAAGTTGCCAACAATCAAAGCGAGACCAGTTCAAACAACGAGAAAACTACATGAAGAATGCATTGGCAAAAGCACCCTTGTGTGATTTTTGCGAAAATGACACAGATAAGCTGCGCAACGATGGGTTGAAAAGTGTACAACAAGGAAGAGCACTGCCCGGGTAGCTTTTGCGCATCGACCTTGTGTACCAGTAGTTGTAAAGTGTAAACAAGTTAAAGTTGAAGATTGGCAGCACTTAACAAAGAAATCGAACCAGGATTTCTCACTGGGAGAATCTTGTCGTACGGCTATTTGGAGGGCGGTAAAACGCAGACGAAAACAAATGATAAACGTTTGGGAAGACTCTCAGGAAAACATTGGACCCTTTCGTAAGTGGTGTTCCTGTGGTTAATCCGGCAGCCTGCTAGAAGTTGATGTCTTTCTTCATGGGCTGTACCCATGCAAATACTGATTTGCATTGATTGATAAAATTAGAAATACTTCCTAGCTAGTCATTTTGGCGCCATGCCACATTTAATGTATCAATTGTACAAAAGTTGATTGCGGCTTAGTTCAGTTAGTTCAACTGGTGGGTGAAACGTCTCCTTATTACAGCCAGTTTACTCCGCGTGAAGTTTGAAAAAAAAATCAAAGAAATCGAATTAAACAAGCCTCGCCATTCGTTCGTTGTTCACAATGTCTACATTTAGCGCAGATTCTTGCGAAGAGTGCCGGAGAAAGCAATAGTAGCTGTCCGTCGACGACGCGCAAGTCTTACCCAAGTCTTTTTAATTAAAAAAAAGGTTATAATTGGGCAATTTTTTTATAAGATTACGAAGAAAAATCGCTGATTCCGAATACATTCAACACGACCTTTCTTTTCAGCCGGTTGGCAACAATTTCCATTCGAAGTTTAAGTTTTTGAATGGAAACGTCGCATTTTGCATGCATACCTGAAGTCGCAACTTCATCTCAATGCCACAGCTGTCAACTCTAATTGAATCGTCACTTAACATTATTATACAAGACTATAGCGTATGAAACTATTTTTAGTTATGCACGTTCTGCTCATATTTGGCTCGCTGTCGTTAGAGAAATTGCCGTTCCGCAAAGGGAAGCGGGACCAGAACATAGATATTTCGTCTTCCTAAGTCTGAACCTTTTCCAAAAAGCTTAGCTCGATACATTGGGAATGTATGAAAACGATATTGTCGGGAAAGCCATCGAGTTTGTCTTCATCACTTTCGTACGGAAGATATCGTTCCAAAACCTACTGAATATAATCTTTGGCATTGTTTTTCTTGATTCACTTTCTTCTTCCTCATGTTAGAAAAAGCGACACGTAAGTGCATGGCGCAGTACTCATTGCAGGAGATCTTTCCAGCGAAAACTCTTCTTTGACCTTGCCCTGCAGCGAGAACGCCTTGCCATCAGGTACACAGCACACACCTACTGACGTTTACTCTGCCCAGGATAGCTCGAGCACAGCTGGTGTTGATCAAGAAATTCAATGTTACGCAATAAATTCCTTTTCGAAATGTAATACATAACAGTTTTTCTTCTTCGTTACAGAAGAGGCCGTCCCTGTGGTGAATGATACCGATTCTACGCATAACTCAAGAGTCGGCCCGGGGTACCTGTGAACAATCTTAAATTAACAAGGAAAGCTAAATGTCTCAAATTTGGTTTCGACCCATATTGGTGTCGGCCGGGATTCGACTGTGGATAGTTCCAGTTGCAGCACACAACCCCCACGTGCTCGAACATTTCTTTCCAAAAGCGAACAAAGTTCGACATCGAGCCACCCTGATTTAGAAGTTGTGGCAGCGTAGCAGTGTGTCAGTACGTAACGCCAAGCCAGATCACGGATTCATCGTTTTGACGGCTTTGATGACACTTGAACCACATCCAATTGCCTGCAGAGTGAATATGATCTTTTCGACGACCAGAAGCTGATCAATACCTTCGCCATCGCTGAAAACTCTCCTGAGATTTTGTCCTAAATGTGGCTTCCAAGTTACGTCACCGAAGACCGCCGTTTAGGAACATCTCTTCGCATTGCATTTTTCTCCAATTTCTTTAGTACGCCCAGCCGAGTCTGCCTAAAAAAAAAAACAAGCATCGTCCAGTAGTAAACTCACTGCTTCCCGCTGCTATTTTCGTCACAGGAACCACTTTCTCTGTCGTCGATGACCTTTTCGCCGCTTTGAACGTAAAAAAATCTCACGGCAGCCGTTTTTTACATACAAAAATTGGTTTATAGTTTCTGCTATCTAAAAGGAGTGGGAGTTTTTAAAGGCGTAAGTACCGAGTTTACTAAAATCTTCTGGAGGACGTACTGCAGCTTGCGATGCACAATCAGATTCGCCCGGCGGCAATGCGAAGTGCGGGACGTACACACTTCTGGACACCCAGCAGCCTTACCCTCGGCCATGAGGTTGCTGATCTAAGCGAGGTACTTCACTTCAATTATAGACGCAATTTCGTAGCATATAGTTTCCCTTTAGTTCAGCCAGAAGTAAACAAAAGCTCATTCAGCTGGGAGCCCACGGGGATTGCAAGACTTCTGGATAGACTCTCAAAGACCTCTAAAAATCAAGACCCTAGTTACCGATCGCAACAAAACAGTGGCAAAACTAGTGCGGGAGAAGAATGCCCATATCAAACATCAGTTCATGCTGGCCGGAACTCCTACATTTACAGGGGTTCGCTAATGGGCCTTTGGACGGAGTGAGTAATACTGCGTACGTTACACGCGGTACCGTTGTACAGTCTTCAACCCAGCCCCTTAAAAACGCAGCAGTGGTTTTCGGTAGGGAATTTTAAGGGCCTACTTATTGATCGGCCACAAAAGAAAGAGCGTAAGGAAACAGCAATAAAACACAGCTGCAGTAAACAAAGGAGGTTGTTTGCGTTACTTGCACCAGTATTAGTAAAGACCGGAAATTCATTTACGTACCAAGGCAATGTAAATACTCGTTTCACTTCGAGTACTGCGGAAAGTGGGACCCAACCAATGGATCACATGCTTTAGTAAAAGGGAATATGTAGGGATTACAGAACCTATACACATGTCATTATTAGCAAAGTTTCTTTCCCATCGATTAGCCGACTTTAACAGAAAGTTCTAAGAATGGAGGGTGTGGATAGGTTAGCACTATTTACTGACAGTCTTGGTCGCCAGACGAAAAGTACTACTGTACGGCAGCCATTTCCATCCAATTATGTTTCGACCTCTTAAAGCCAATTCTTAAAATGCAATGCTGTTCCTTAACTAATACATTATTATACGTAATATATTAACTTTATCTATCGAGCCGTAACTCGCTGCAGGTACATGTCAACTCTAATACATAGGCTATTTTTCACAACAGCCGTACCCACAGACGTCCCCGCTCATCCGCATGTTCACGAACTTAGTACTACTCAAAATCTGCAAGAGATCCCGACTTGCAACAACTCCGAGGGAGGGCTTGCAAGCGATTAAGGAAGGGCGAAAAAAGCAGAACTGAATCATAGGCTGAGCCAAAGTTAAAGAGAATTACGCAAGGCAAAGTAACGAGATCACAGCCAGAGACGAGAAGGTTAAGCGAATTCCAAAAAGGTACTAAAACCGTTACAACCTCGTAATATTTAAGATTTTTGAAAGTGGGGAAGTGTGCTTCCAGGTACTGTGTTGAAGTTTGTTGAATGTCAGACACGTAACGCTTCAAAGCCTTCTCAAGGGAGGCTCCATACCACGGACGATTATAAACTATTGCAGTGTTCGTACACATTTTAAACCAACTAGCATACGAGAAATCGAGTGAGATGTTTATTTTGCCATCAATTCGTACTCGGCAGGCTTAACTACAAGCTTGTGATGTCGAGTGTGGTTTTCCGGACCTGAGCTTCGACTTATCTGTCCGTTCAACTTTTTCAGTGAAGCAGTGCAGAGACGATTTTAACGCTTACTGTGTACGAGATGAGCCTAGAAAAGCATTTTTGATATGACAGGTCAACGTATATGGTTTCGGCTTTCAGAACTTTGGTTAGGAAGAGGGTTCCATTACCCATAGATTAAAACACTGTTTTCGTCTTGCACCCTGATTGACGAGGAAACATGTACCCCTGAATTTGTTATCCTCGTTTGTGCTAAGCAACAGTGTTAGTGCAAGATGGTTACTGTTTTAATCACGCAGAAGAAGTACAGCCCAGTATGCTGACGCCAGTTGGGTCTAATGAACAAATAATAAAAGATAGAACTGTCAAGAAACAGTGCATGTCCTTCTCCAGCTCTCGAGATCCGACGTCAAAAACGTAGATGAGGACCTCGACGTTGCGGAAGATGTTGTCGCGCTGGCTGGCAAAGTAGTTCTCCATAAAAGCCTCCTGCCCGCCAGTCCCACAGGTTGAGGACGAGATTGCCGAGAAAACGGAGTGCTCCGAGTAGTACACATCCAGGCATACATTGGATACTGTACTATTCTAAAGAACCGTGTTGATTACACGTGTCAGGGTAACACAAGTGTTCATATGAATCAGGTTCTTCTTTCGTCTCCGTCGTCTATTGTTGTCGTTAACTCAAAATGAATCCGTTAAGCAAAGAGACTTTAAAGCAACTGTCGTTAGGATTTTATACACGACGTAGTACCTAGTACTGTTAACGACTGGCACTACTACCACGGCTGCCGACTCCCACAATCATAGATTGAAAGCGCATTCGTTAAGCAGCCCGGCATTGTAACACGCGCTTCAAAGACCTGAACGTATTTTTGGGAATACGTCAATGATTTCTTAAGCTTACATCCAAAATTTACTTGACTTATAAAGAGATTAAAGATAAGGAACAGCAACAGCTAAAGGGTTTCCAGTTAAAGGTTCATGTGCTATAGTTAACCATTAATGTTTTGATTACAACGAAGAATTCCTCTTCACGACCACTCTTCCCTTAATCAGGAGAAAACTGACTCAAAGCTTATAAAAGATGGAGTCATCACGAACACACATTACGCTTTCATAATGCGTCATTGGTAGACTTCGATAAGTGGTTGGAAGGGGTTGTTGAGGTAAAGGTCTCAAGAACTCCTGTAGTTTTCACTGAGAGCAGCGGAGAATTGGGAAATATGAAGGTTGACCAATTGCCAAAATCAACTCAACCTGGGAAAGGGACAGCCACATGTTGGGAAAGTTAGTACTTGACGTAGCTGCTCCTCAGAGACCCATAACTGCGAGGTGCGTCCATTGTCATTTAGAAAGGCATAAGATCAAATTGTGCAATCGTTTCAGGATATGTCGCACGTACAAAGGGCTTAAGGAAAAGGGACTTAGTTTCAGATGTTGGGAGAATGGCTTCTGCGAACGAGAGCAGGCAACATGCATTGTGGACTCCATCCGAGATTACCAGCCGCTGAAGATATGGAAGGGCATCCAAGTCACCCCTTAAACAAATCACACATTGGCAAGGATTGCAGATCGACAATCAAGTGTGGAGTTCCTAGCTGCAGGAAAAAATACCACACGTTGGTCCATAAGGCACAACGTAAAGGGTAGGCTAAGGACAAACGTACCGACGCAAAACCTTGTACAAAGACTTTTGTAGTTGTCAACAGACTACTCTAATTCTTCACCATATCAGTCTGACTCAAAACTGTCCAATTTAAGTGAAATAGGAGGAAATAAGGAGTAATGACCGTTTTGAACTATTTGAACTTGGCGTTCCTTGAAAGTTCGAACACGGAATACTGCCATCTTGCGTTCGTATCCTAAATCAAGTTCAAGAAATACTAATTTTTAGCTTCAGTATGCTTCAAGACCTGTGAACTTGCCCCCCAAAAATTAAAATTTGAGATTTAGCAATCATTAGAAATATAGTGTTAGAATTTTGACATCGCATGTTCAGATTGTCAAAGAACGTGCGCACGAATCGCCAGTCGAGCGTAGAGGCCAACAGTGACGGTCCAGACATGTCCAGCTAAATAACAAATTAAATTGTTGTCTACTGTGTTCTTCTGTCTAGCTTAAGACAGCATGCTTAGTAATATGCAATGTTTCTAGACATTCGCACGCAACAGCTGGAAAGGACATGACGAAAGACAAGAGGGCGGGGCGAAATAAACCGTCGAAAGAAGCCGCACCAACTCAAAGATAACATAACAAAGTACACTCGTCGGAAATCGAGTAATTTTTCGTACCTTGTGTTCAAAATGTACTGAGAACTTCAGCCCATACCGAAGCTGATCGACATGGCTCGACCCAGGTCTATATTCGGGTTGAACTTATGCGCAGCCAATGTTTACTCGGGTTGAGCAGAGTTGACAATTAATTTGGGGTAAACAGTACACACTGTTTGTCGCAGCTTGCACAGTATCGAGTTTTGCCAGGAAGAGGAACCTTGGCGCCTTATTGCATTGCTTAATGATGAGTAACCCCTGCTTGCGTACCCCTGGCCTCTATCCTTCACCTTCTTCATCTAGTAAGTTGTTAAGTCCGTACCCAATATCGCCTTTCTTAAAGATACTTCCATTGATATTTCTTCGCACTCGTAGTATCGTGGTACTCGGTTTTGTACAAGGTTAGTGTACTTCCAATCAGGGGTTAATGTGGGAGCAGTTTGTGCAGCAATTCTCTAGAGAGGAAAACCTCCAGCAGGCCCTCGACAAGAACTGGACCGATCGAGGGAATTCCTTGAAAGAATGCCTTTTCTCAATGAAACAAAAACTGTCCACCTTTATAAACAGGAACCGCTGCTTTAACGGATGGAATCACTCCACAACGCTTTACTACAACTTGCCCTTTACCTCCGCAAGCTAAATTTCCAGCACATCGACGTTTATCTCTAGAACCAAACCGTTTAGAATACCTTTCCATAGGAATGCCATGCTGGACGGACAGAACTCAAGGCCAGATACGCATTTCACTCATTGAAGCATCAACAAATCAACGGACAGCAGGGGATCACGCGACTAAAGACAAACACTAGAGGTGCTGTCTAGTAACCCACGATTGACGCTAGTGCACGTCGTGAAGACTGTTGTGCCCACCAGTTGCATTGGAAGAAGATACCTTCTAAAAAGGATACTTCATGAAGTGACGCAAATTGTCGTGAACCAGATTACAATTTGACTCCGCTAGTCCCCTCCTGAACAAAACAGAATTGATCGTTGTGGACGCTGCCACAAAATGACCAAAGGAATTTAAGCCTTTATCTGTGTGTGGACGAGCGCACTGCACGAAGCATTGGCGCGTTTCGGACCGCCCACTGATCTGGGTACTGATAACAGTGCGCAGTTTACTTCAGCCGAATTCCAGTAGGTTTTCTAAGCTTGCATTCCGCAAAACATTCCGTACTGCCGTAATACCCACAGTCCAATGGACTAGCTAACTTGTAGTTTATTTCTTTTAAGTAGTGTAAGTTAGATTATTACTTCATTTATTACCAAGAAAGCTAATGCTAACTTGTACGCCAAATCGACCGACTGGTCAGTGATTATCGATCATTATCTTTCCTCCTGCCGCCTCAGTCCGCGTCAGACTACAGGGTTGTCAACGCCACAATTGACGTTACGTTAAGATGGAAATAGACCGAATATGTGACCTACGCTCTCGTTAAGTTTTGGCGTGAAGCTCGAGTCTAGGCTCGAAATTTTGGTAAAAGATGTCGCTAGATTGTCTGGACTTCTCACTTTAGAAATTGCATGTAGCAGTCAGTTTCGACGGTAACGTAATTCGCACTCATGTGCTTCAATTACACAGACACATAGCTGCCGCCCGAATCCCCTAGCTGATTTTGATTATGTCGATATGGATGAACAAGACCTACCAGAATCTGGTCCAACTACTTCGTCTATGTACGAACCAGATTGAACAGCAATACAACCGACCTTGCCACCGTTGTTGCCGTTGTAATTATCACTTTTATTCTCACTGTGATCAGTATCGTATTTTTGGGCCTGGACGCAAGACACTTCGTTACCCTCTTCTTCAACAAGTGCGAGTTCTGACCTCGAAAGGGTATTGCCAAAACATCTAACCAATTAATCCGACTTGCCTGCTTGCAAAGAATGGTTCACGTTTGTCAAAAAGCACTTTGCGTACCGGAAGAAATAGATACCAAGGAGACAAAACAAATTATATAAATGGTAGAAACTGCAAGGCGCTAAGACTTCTCCTGCGAGCCCTGTAGAAAGACTAATTTCGCGGCCACCGTGAATCTTTCCCGAGACATCCCTTTGAATTATAAGGAAACGTGTACCTGCACAAGCTCCCTAAAACGGATGGATAAATCCTGTCCACATTCCGATGACTACGTAACTTAACGATATGATAATTTTGACTGCACGCTGTAAAATAATCGCTGTAGTCACTAAAGGAATAACGGCACAAAAGACTTGTGTTTTGAAAAGCTTGCTGCCCAGTTGACTCAAGGAGGACCTATAAGCAAGCCAGCGCATTGCACACAGCTTGCTCAGTAAAGGGTATTGTTAAACAGGAGATCCGCTCTGTAATGAACAAGTTCAATAACGCTTTATTTCCACTGACCAACTTTGGTTCAACTCGAACGAACACTTCCCAAAATCAGAGAAAAATCTTTTCAAGAAACAAACTTTAACAACCCCTTCAACTGCAGCAGCAGAGATCTCCTCGTGTTTCAAACCCCATGGACCTCTAAATACAACTCGCACACTTTAGGCCAAATCAAAATTTTATATAAACTAGGACTCGGACAACCTTGAAGAGTACCAAACTTCACCGCGACGTGCAGAAAGCCAAACCGTACCCAATACTGTTTAACGCTGGACAATGGTCGGCACGAGTGAAGCGATAGGACGCACGCTGGAACTCGATACCACACGGCTGCTGCATTGCTGCTGCTGATGCACATTATCTTCAGGTGAAAACCGGTTTCTAAATGAAAGTCAGAATTTACGTACCAGTATATTACAGAAATAGCTTAACTGAGTCAACGCTTATGGCGTGACAGTCTTCCAATGTTATTGTAAATGTGGCTTTGTTATCCTAAAATAAACCAAATACCTTCCGTTTCTTTCAATTGCCCAACTTCCTCGGTTGCTGCCAACTGATTTATTATTAAATTTACTTAAGCGCTTTCCTGGTTTTCTAAATTCTGAATTGCTCTTCAAGAAGCTGCGGCATTACGCCATTTTGACACAAGTTGTGCCAAGCAAAGCGGAAGCGGAAATGAAGACGTCAAGACGAATCGTGGCTCCAAAGGGTCAGAGAACGTAGTTTCCAAAACTGCCGCTAGAGCACAAGATAAATAATATCTTGTGGATTCAGGCCAGCCAATATTTCTTTCATTCCTATACACATAGTTAGATATTTTCTTTTACTTTATTTTACATATCTATGACTATTATTCATAATAATATTCTTCCTTTTATCTCTATGATTATTAATGATAATTGAGACGTCCATAGTAAAATTTATATATATATGCTTATGCTAATAATATATAATGATAATATATATGCATAATAATATAATATACTAATACGTTTAAATATATCTATTTACCTTTGTGTGTGTGGTTGTATTCGATGTGTTAACGTTTTATCTAAAGAATAAATGCTAAAGTTTTGAACAAATAATTTTGGCCGAGTTAGCATCGGGGGTGTAGCTCAAATGGTAGAGCGCTCGCTTAGCATGCGAGAGGCACGGGGATCGATACCCCGCATCTCCATTTTTCCACCGGTTAGGTCCACTTTTTGTTTTATTTTTTNTAAAACAATGAAGAGTGGTTTAATAATGCATAGACCACAAAGATTCCTTGAAACAGGTACAGCGCCGGCGACTTCCCAGCATTATTCCGAGGGGTTCGCTACTCCCAAGAATCACAGTACACTTGCCGGGGAAACGAGGGAAATGAGGTGGAGAATCACGATAAAAGACCACTGAAATCAATGAAAGATGAGGGCAAGTATCACGAAATGATTCCTGACTACGTCTGCCTGAAAAGGAGTAGCGAACCACTCGCATTATTCAGTCCTCTGGAAAACGAAAAACCAAAGGTAAGGCTTCCTCTGGTAACTCTTCGAGCGAGGGGTTCGCTAGTCCGTTTTGAGCGTACGTAGTCAAGAATCACTACCCTCATTTCCATGATTCTTCACCTCATTTGCCTCAAAAGTCGTGAATCTTCACCTCATTTACCTCTTTTGCAAGATTCTTCACCTCATTTCCTACATTTGAGAATTTCCTCATAAATTGATATAAAACAAGTGCTTGCCGCTAAAAATATAAGAAGCTGGTATTATACGTTAATAGAAGGGTCCATGCTTTGTTGTTTTCCTAGCTTTCCGCTTTTACTTTAGACTTTTAAATGTTTTATTTTGGTGGACAAATTCTACCCATAGCAAACTGTGGTGCGATATCATCGGCTTCGTCTGCACAGTTTGTATAACCACTGCACGCAAGTAAACAAGGCAAAAGTGAATGCATGCAAACATTTCTTCTGTATTATTTCAACGGTAGGCAATGGCACACTGATAAAGAAGCTGGGGGAATTACTTTTGCTAAATTACAGTCTCGTTGGTATTGACAGTACTAGACTGATTGAGTACTCCAGCTAGCTG
>JAIQCU010002388.1:0-11441 GCA_022114935.1 Leptestheria dahalacensis
ATCCATATCCATCTGTTGGTCTGTCTATCTACACATGTACTCACCCATCCGTCTATCTATCTACCTATCTATCTATCTATCTATCTACCTAATTATCTATCTGTCTATCTGTCTGTTCATCCATCCTTCAATCCGTATCCATCTGTTAGTCTATCTATCTATCCATGTATTCAACTATCCATCTACCCATCTACCTAATTACCTATCTATCTACCTAACTACTTTCGTATGGATGTCTCTATGGCCATCTGTTTGTAACTCAGTACCATTTCTGTTCCCTGAACGTCGTGCACAGCACTTCGTCTTCAGAGATTGGCAAATAGTCCGACTCCCAAAGTTGGTTATATCTGCAATAACGATACTACTTGGGAATCTCGACACGTTCTCTGGTGAATGGGAAATCGTACTTGTCGTTAGCTCAGTCAGTGACATTGATGAAAACCAACGATGACCATCTGGGAGCCAGAGCGGACAGTCCACGGCTAGTTAGTCATGCGCTCACGGATGTCGGTCAAGGGATGCTGATACTGATGCAAAGCGACAAAGTGCCAAGACACTTTCATTGGGTTGTCCTCAAAGGATTGCACCCGTCCTTTTCCGTCCGGGGAATTCTGCCGTCACGTTAAAGAACCGTCTTGTTTTCCCTTTTAACACAAATATTTCCGTCAAATGAGAGAAGGAATTGGGTGCGTAACATCTCCCTCTCTGCTTTTTCCGCCCTCTTGTGCGGGTCGATTCCTTGATTATCCCCATAATGAGAAATCTATTGATTTTTTTCCTCTCTGTAAATAAAGGCACCAGAGTGAGAATGAAACAAGGCCAGGGTTAGCTTTGCACATTTTCATATGCAAATGCGGCACGTTTTTCCCGTCTGTGAGGAGAGATGCGTAGGACGTGTTATTGGTGTCCTAAAGGCTTTGCTTTGGTCACGACGAAGTAAGCGTTCCGATGTGAAAACAAAAGATTCAATTGTTACATGGAAGACTTGAACTTTTGATGCAACCAGAAAAGTTGAAGTGAAGGCTTATCGCGAAGCAAAACTTGAACCTCGACAACCCGTAGGCAATTTGTCAAGTGGCCGACATGCACCTTTGGCTGTACACTGATGAGGTCTTCGTCAAAACCAGGACCGGCGTTACTACAGGAATTGATGTTTTTCCTCTAGTTGAGGAATGAAAGATGGAGAAGGGCCGTCGTGACTATCGACCAAACTTGTTTGTATACATAACAATATAGGAAACCATTATGAAGCTTTTGTATCGGCTCTGTGAGTCTATGCTCTAAGCGAGCTCAGGGAGAGGGATATGGAAGAAGGGGGAAAAAAACCGAAAAGGAGAATGTAAGTTGAAGTGAATGTAAACGATGTGAGCCCTGCACGTGACGTCCGTTTTTCTCACATCGTCAAAGGTGAATTAGATATTCACAACGAGCTCAGAGATAGAGAGAGAGAGAGAGAACAAAAGGAAGTGGAAAGCTTCGCTGTTCTGCGTGCTCGATATTCAAGCTCACATGTCGGTTTCCCTCGGGTTGCCGTGGGTAACTTGAAGAGGTCCTTCGATGCGTCCAATTGTGCTATCTTACATCCCGGTCTAGAATAGTTTGCTTCCACTCTACACGCCAATTTCGCCCAGATGGAAGCTGACCATCACCTGTTGATGGTTTACTACGACCCTTTGTGTCGCCCCTTATCCTGATGCTATTCTCATAATCCCCAGCAGACGGACCAAATACTTGCTTCGCGTGCGAGTAGCCCGTTCCATGCGAAACCTTAATGATGACGAGCAGCATTTCTCTTTCAGTCCCATAATAAGTTCTAGCGTTATTTTCACTAATGACCCAAGTTTTCCCTTTTGTAGTTTTCAAGTCGGCCTCCACGTACTGTCCACCGTGTCAAGTTGGTGAAGATATTTTCCTTCTGAACATCCGAGAAGACGTGTTGTTCTGACTTGTCGGACCCGTCGTGTCGTAACAAGTCATTAGAGGTAAAAGCAGAATGTACAAGTTTCGGGCTCCATGGCGCAGGTCAGCCGCACCGGTTGAGTTGGGACCCGTGTACTCCGGCCTTGATCTGGCACAGGAGCTCAGTAACTCGTCGAGCGTTTTACAGAGGAAGAGTCGGAGTCACCGCGCTTCTGGGGAGAGCCGCTCGCTTCTACGACTTCCTACACTCTCACCACACCGTCGGTCGCGAAGCGTAGAATTCCTGCGGCCGGCAGCGTTGTGCGAAACCCAGTCGGAGAAGTCGGCTTTACTAGGAATGTTACGCAAATCCTTCTCCCGCAATTCGTTTTCCTCCGACCGCGGGAGCACCGCTTGTGTTCACTGTCTCTGTGTTGAAGAGTACGAAAGGCGGTGCTGCAATGCTCACCGAGAGTCCGTCAGTACCCAGGAAGGGATCTACCTGTCACCTAGCGAATCTTCTTCCAGCGAGTCGGAACAGAACGGTACGGGCAGCAGTGGAAGCGCCGATCGTGCTGTTACTCAGTCTCACAAGTTGGCTTTCTTGGGCAAGTCCATCGAGTGCCGGCAGAAAGTCGAACCGTGGATCCGTACCAGTGAACTAAGACCCGAAGCCAGGCCGGGGATTCGACGAGGACGGTCCCTCGGACTGGCTACGGAATTCTCTGAAACGGGTTCCAACCTGCTTCGTCGCGGAGGATCCGAGTGCCGTCCCGATGCCGAGGTTAGCGAGATGGACATGCAGCCCAAATGGAAGGAGCGGTGTAGGATCTCGTTTAGTTTCTGCAGTCAAAGCTCCATTCAGGAAGCCTCACCGGAGAAAATGCCCAGCCCGTTGGGTAGACGAAGTCCTGGAGGCTCTGGAACACCGCGTCTGGAACGTCAAGAAGCTTTGTCCGGTTGGCTGGAAACAGCACCGAGCTTGGACTTGCTCACTCCTACTCCTGTCCCGACCTTTGATTCGCGTCAGGTGTCAGTGGAGACCCATTTATCGATGGAGACTCAGGCTTCAGTCAGCCTGGAAGTTGATTCAGGTACCTCGCTTCATCCGCAGGTGTCCTTTGAAAGCCAGACTTCGGTCAGCATGGACGTTCTACTGCCAGAATCGTTCCGGCAACGTTCGCTAGAGAGTCAGACTTCGATCGAGAGCACGGTTTCCAGTGTTGGGTCGAGTAGCCGAAAACATCATTTACACTCCAGGCGTAAGTGTTTTAGTGCGGGGGCAAGTCCGAGTACCAGTCCTCCCATTTGTTTGTCCAGCTCGAGATTCGCCCTGGCTCAACCGTCGGCTTCGAGGCTCAATCTAGCCATGGGATCGTCCAGCGAATACGGCGAAGCTGAAACCGAAATCAATCACTTGTCTCCATCACCCCCAGCGGAAATCTACCTGGCCGTTCCCGTCTTGATTCCCAACTCGTCCTCAGTTCAGTCAATCCCCAAAGTTGTTGAAGACTTGGATACCCCTAGGGTATCAAGATCTGATGCGAAAACTAGCCGTCGCAAGTTGAAAAGAAGAGAACTGAGTTGCGGCCGAAATTCGACTAGTCTTCGTCCGGACGCTCCGTTTCGCTCTCGCTCCATTGAAATCGCTCTGCCGACGGCTCATCACAACGAGTACCGCGCTCTGGCTGGCAGTGAGAGGAGGCACGACTGGGTCTCTCGTGTCAAGTAACGAAACTATCAGCTAGTTCACTAAATTTCCACGCACTGTTAAATCTTAAACAGCATGGCGATAGTTTGAAAAGATATTTCCAAAAGCGTGTAGTGTACGGACGCTTTTAGATCTAAGCTAAAACTGTATCTCTCTACATGTCTATGACGGTGATATCTTCGTTCCTCTAAAGAGTAGAGTCAGTTGTTTCAACATCTTGATCATAAGCACTACTGGGAAAAAAGGAAGCGCAGGAGAATGTTTCTTGATTTGGAAGAGTAGTTTGTTAAGCTCATTGACTAAGACTATGTTTGCGTTCAAGTTCATCACATGTTATCGCTCGCCATTTACTTGCACTCAAGCAGGAGAGAATCCTGTTTACCTCGCAAGAGCTTTACACGAGATCTCTTTATTGTGCGTAGAAACTCGGGATGCAATCGAGATTATATTTGAATAGGAATAGCTTATATGCCGCTCCTCCGTTTTGTGTATCGTTTGCCCCGGATTGCCCGGAAGCCTACAAACCGGCAATGATGGGAACGCATATACATCAGGCGTTGGATGTTTTTCTAAACAAACCTATAATTCTACTTGATGAACACAAACTTATGAGTGTCTTGTATATATTTTGATAGGAAAAATACCATCAGCGATTTGGTGTTGCAAACCGAGTCTGGAGAGAGGCGCGTGGTGCGGTCTACACCCGACTGGAGCGAGAACGCAATCAACGGAGAACATTTGTGGGTAGCCACGTCGGCGTCCGGTGACCTCTGCTACATCGGCGACCCTGAGTGCACTGTAAGTCTCATGTCCCTTGCTTCTTTCCCTTAAGTGGTTGTCGTCCTCTGCACAAGTCTTAACGAGGACAAATGAAAAGCTTCAGAAGCCACACTGCGACGTCGTATTGATTGGGGCCGCTGCTAAATGTGTCCCTAGCACAAATAACGCTGATGGTAGACCATCACTCACTTGACGTATTGCAGAAATCAAAGTAGACTGCAGACACTTGATAGTATTACACATATCTCGATGTAATATATCATAACCAGCACTAGATTACTCACATGTGCTAACTCGTTTCCAGATAACCATCGACTGACTGACGTTGTGCATAACAGACAGCCAATATGATTTGTTGTTTTACAAACTAAACTATTATTAGATTCTCATATACTAGGTGATACTATTGTCCTGTATTCAGTTCTAGGTAAAATTTGCACGGACATGTCTTCGTTACAAAGCGAACTTTCAACTTTTACTGGTCATTTCCTGGCTCGCGTCTAGCCACCGGTAAATCATGGTTACATCGACGAGACTGACTAGATACTTGTCTTGTAGTTGCCGCCGTACGAACTTTGCAATTCAGGGTAAACTTTGAATAATGGCGGCAAAAGCGCGCGGACAGCGTGTACAGAATCATAATAAACGAGGGGACGTGAAATCACCGGAACCTTGATGGATTGGGCGGAAGAAAACTAAAAGATAATTTGGCGAGGAAAAAGAGAGCAACCGGAAGGGAAATCGATGAAATTATAAGCCGCAGGATTTTTGCGCTACACGCCCACGTTCCGGCCAAAAGTTAACGGAGCGGACAAAATGCTCACAAGCCTTCTGGGAGAAACACTAATGAGAAACTAAAGGCCTCATATAAGCTTCCATCTATCAGATTTAGTTCTTTTCTACCTCTTATCTTCCTTGTTCCTTTTCATCGACAGTACAGCCTTATAGGGCCGAAAAAAAGGAGGGGCCTGAAGATAATTCGTCATCTTTAGGATTTTTTCTTGTCGAAACTAACAGCCCGATTTGAATGAAACTTTACGAGTGCATTGAGTACCATTGGTTCTATACTCGGTATTTTTTGGGTTGCTATACCTTTGAAACTGTGGGCAAGTTTGACCCAGCAAGATTATATCTGGACTGTTCGGTAAGCAACTGGGGACGACCTTTAACCTTTTGTCCCGATTACAGCTGCACTACCTGTGCTTTTATTGCAACAAGTGTCCGTTTTGATCAGCTTGATGGGTAGGAAGCGTCCATTATTAAAGTCTTGTGCCTGGTTTTTGTCTTATTATCCACCCAGAAAGCGGGGCCCCGGATGAAATGCTCGGCTTGCAGGATCGTCACTCATGTTTCGTGCATTGCCCTGATGAAGTTCGCGTGCAGGCCGACGTTTTGGGATGGAGATCTCCGGCAGTACCGTGAAAATACGACTACGTTTCATCACTGGGTTCATCAGAGATCGCAAACGGGCAAGTGCAAGCACTGCGCTAAGGTATATTCTCTCCAAATACATCGCTAATATAAACTCGTTATTTGAATTAAACGTCCAATTAGTATAACATGAACTTATCATCGACTTGTATTCTGTCTGTTTATCTCAATATTTATCTATCTGTCTATCTATCTATCTTGTACCCCTTCTATCTATCCACACCTATATTGTGAATAATTACTAATAGAATATTAATTATAATGTAAAATGTGATTATTATAGTTAATTAGCATATCTCGAGTACGATTCAGTATAGCTCAATCCGAATTAAGAATTAACTACTTATATTGATAACTCATTATAAATTAAACATATAATTAGCGTAAAATATTCAGATAATATAATTAGTAAAAAAAATGAAATCATGATATTAACATAACCACTCTGTCAAAGAAACTTAAAATCGGAGCAATATTGTAACTAATTAACATTCCTCGCTTTCAACTCATTACAATTCATCGTGAATTAGAGGTACGAGGATTAGTGTAATTAACTTAATGATTGCACGATTATATGAAATATAAAATAACGGTGATTCAGAAGACCTCGTTTACATTGAACAAAAAAGCTAAAGACGTTTCAACATTGTCATAACTTTTAATTAACTTCACCTTTTCAATAACATGAAATTTCGAACTTCCAGTCGTTCCAGTCCAAGTTATCGTTCACGTCGAAAGAGATCGTGGCTATAAGTTGTTCGTGGTGCAAAGCCGCCTTCCACAACAAAGAGACGTGCTTCAACGTGCACCGACTAGAAGAGTCCTGTTCATTAGGTAATATCAAGTCTTTTTTTTCCTTGATGGCGGCAGAACAAGTCTCTAATGAAGGTGAGCGTCGTATCTGTAGCCAAACAACCCCCTCAAACTTCGGGCTACGGTATACACTCATCAGGGTGCGCCATGTTTTTGTTTTCTCCCTTCCGACATATTGATCCCTCCTCGTAAATACACACACATTCACACACACACACACATACACACACTTACAACTAAGCTGAGGCGAAAAAAAGTCAATTGTGTAACGCGTTAGCTCATTGGTCAATATTCTCACTTCAAAAAGCTTCGCGACAGCAGCACAGTGTCAACTTGTTCATCCTGTAAAATTAACTGATAATTCATCAAAATTTGGCCATTGAAAACGATAAAATATAAGTACACGTCTTAAAAGTTTACTTAATCGTATTTAAATGATATGAAAGCTGAAATAGTGTCGAGGATGACAGGAATGGGACGGAATTCAACCTTTCTATTTGTGTCTATCTGTCGATAGGTTCGGGTAGTGAGGTGGTAGTTCCGCCGTCGTGGATAGTCAAGCTGCCGGCGCGTGAGAGCTTCAAGTCGAGCTTACGTAAGCTGTCGCGCAAAAAGGAGAAGGCTTCCACACGCAAGAGAAAGGAGAAACTGGAGAAAGAAGGCCGAGCGTTCGTCATTAAACCGATCCCCTTGACGGCAATTAAACCCGTCCTGGTGTTCATCAACCCCAAGTCGGGCGGCAATCAAGGAGCTAAATTGCTGCAGAAATTCCAGTGGATACTCAATCCTCGCCAGGTGTTTGATCTCACTCAAGGCGGGCCCAGATTCGGGTATATCTCTTTTTTGCATCCCGAAAACCCTACTATCCGATGTACTATACTAGATAGTTTAAATGAATTAAGGTTAACTTTGAATATGTATAATCTACTCTTGATTATAGGCCGCAGAGTGAAAGTATAATCTTTCGTATAAAGGCGGCACAGCGGGGTAACGAGGACAAGTTGCAATTAAGAGACCTGTTCTTTGCATCGTGAATAATTAACAACTGTTTCATGAATGCGCTTTGGTTCAACATTTAAAAAAAGATGGTCCTGAATTACTTATACTCGCAACGATTATAAGTTCCCGTGTTACTTTTTTTAAATGAGCCTCTCTTGTTTGTATTTTATGGCGACGCTGCCAGGCTGGAGCTGTTTCGCAAAGTACCCAACGTAAGGGTCCTGGCGTGCGGAGGGGACGGAACCGCCGGCTGGGTGCTATCCGTACTCGACCAGATTTCATTTAGCAACCCGCCAGCCATTGGCGTCCTGCCCCTGGGTACTGGAAACGACCTGGCCAGGGCCTTCGGGTGGGGTGGAGTAAGTTGAATTACTATTCCGCACTGCGCTCATAGCAAACTGTATTTTGGTCATGTAAACTTGAGTATTCAAAACCCAATATGTCGTGTTCAGTTGCAGTCATTAACTGTTCATCTGTCGACGTTATCACCGAATTAAGTTTGCATGTTATGACGTTCATTAGGAATTGCCAACACCTTAATAGTAACAAATGAGATACGAACGAGATCAGTTGACTCGGTGTTACCGTTCGAGGGGTTTGTGACGAATGTTGTGTTGACTTTTATTTCAAAAGAAACTAGTAAACACGATTTGAATGTTTGGTTGTCTTATAGGGTTACACGGATGAGCCCTTGTCGAAGATCCTGCAGAATATGGCCGACGCCGAGGTGGTGATGCTCGATCGATGGGAGCTGCAGGTGGAGAAGAATAACGAAGCCTCACCTTGTGATGACGCCAATCATGGTCAGGGAAAGGATCAGTTGCCACTCAACGTGGTCAACAATTATTTCTCCCTCGGTGTCGATGCCCAGATTGCATTAGATTTCCACGAAGCTCGAGGTGAGCTTTAGTAACCGATCCCGGTTTTCATCTCCTCCTCGCGGGGGCCAAAAAACAACAACAACAACAACAAAACACATCTTATTTAGACTCTACCTGATAGCAGAGCATATCAAGTTACTAACAGTATTACTAATCTGTTATGATTAACTTAATTATAACTTTGAAAGCTATAACAGCACACACTAGTAACCATGACAACCATGATAAAGCATTTTGTTTGATGACAGAGGCCCGACCGCAGAAATTCAATTCTCGGCTGCGCAACAAAATGTTTTACGGTCAAGCGGGAGGCAAGGACTTGTTGCTGAGGAAATGGAAGGACCTCTCCGAGTTTGTCACTCTCGAGTGCGACGGAAAAGACATTACGGCTAAACTGCGGGAGCAGAAAGTTCACGCCGTCCTCTTCCTCAATATACCGAGGTAATGTCAGGATCGCTTGATATTTTTGGCTTTTGAAATCCCCAAAACTAAAGGTGGATTTACCGGTCTCTCGCTAAAGTTACGGCGGTGGGACTCACCCGTGGAACCGAGGCTCTGGACTTGAACAAGCCACAGATGACGGCTTAATTGAAGTTGTAGGGCTTACGACGTACCAGCTGGTAAATGGAATTACAAGTTTTCAGTTTTCTTTCTTTATAACCTCATCTCGGTAATTAACCTCGCGCGGTAACTTTTCGCTAATTTGATCAAATGCTTCGAGCATGTTAGTTGTATTAGAATTGATTAAGAGTTAGGAGTTGACTGTTGGGTTTGTGTGTTGCAGCCCTTGTTGCAGGCCGGAGGTCACGGCACCTGTTTGGCCCAGTGTCGCACAGCTCGCGTGGTCACGTGGCGTACTATCCCCATGCAGGTGACAGTATTTCACACAGTTTCATTTTTCGCGCGTCTGGTTTATTGGATGTAATTGAAGGGGGGCTTATCTTTATGCAGGTTGATGGAGAAGCCTGTCGACTTAATCCGTCCATCATTACGCTCCGGCGGATGAATCAAGTACCCGTTTTGGCCAAGCGAAGGGCTGGATCCATTGCTACTCCGTAAGTTGAGAGGAAATATTAAGTAACATGTTGATATTTTAAAATTACTGTTATATATTAAAAATTAAATAAAATAAAGATAGATATAGACAGGTAGATCGGTAGTTAGATAGATAGACAAATAGATAGATAGGTAGATAAGTAGATAGGTAGAAAGGAAGATGGTTGGATAGGTAGTTAGGTAGATAGGTCAGGTAGAGAGTGGGTATATGGTTGGATATAGATGGATAGTTACATAGGAAGGTAGATATATAAGTGGGTAGATAGGTAGATGGTTGGGTAGGTAGCTAGGTAGATAGATAGTCAGGAAGTTAATTGGATAGACAGATAGTTAGATGGGTAGAGGGGTAGATAGATAGGTAGACAGATAGAAAGATAGATGCGTAGAGAGGTAGACAGGCGTAGATTAGATAGATAGAAAGTAGATAATTGGATAAGTAGGTAGATAGATACTTAGATAAATAGATAGATAGTTAGGTAGACAGATAGGTGGGAAAATGGATAGATATGTAGGTAGATAGTCAGGTAAATAGCTGAATAAATAGATGGATAGATAGATAGACGGATAGACGTATAGATAGGTAGGTAGGTAGGTAGGTAGGTAGGTCGGTAGATAGATGTGGAATTGGCTAGATTCGCAGATAGTTAGACAGATAGGTAGAATATTCAAAACTAAGTTTTAAAAAATCGATTACAGTTAGTTTTAATAATTAAAAATAACTGTAACGTCCGATATTCTCTCTCCAGTCCTATAACGAAGTACATTTCGGAAAATTCCAGAACTAGCTTGTCTTGCACCTTAACACAAATCTGTTTTCATATCAAAGGGGTTATTAATGTAATAAACTAATGTTAAATAATACTCTAATTGTTCTGTCAATCGCATGAAACTAATTAGGTTCATTATACCTTCAGACAAAGATCACAAGTTACGTAACAACCATTATAAATAGGATGCCCGTGGTGGAACGGTTGACGGTGCGAGTCCGCCAGATCCGCATGGCCGATTACGAGCAGCATCATTACGACAAGGACACGCTGCAAACTCTATGTAACAATGAGACAACATGTACCGAGTTACATAGCCGTTAATTAACCTTTGCTTTTTTCCCCCCGGTTCTCTAAAAGCCACGCTGGTGGGTACCGTCTCCATTTCTCCAGACGCCGTGCTGGAACACGTGCGCAAATCAATCAACCAACTCCTGGAACAAGGCAAAAGTTCGCAGTGCAATGAGGATAGCCTCCTGGCAGCTCATGGAGCTGATCCTTTGGACAAATTTCAACCCGACTGGTGCTTCATTGACTGTAAATATTAACATTTCTCATATGTGATTTTTTAATAATATAATTCGCATTACAGTAATTATATTTAATATACTTATATATAATATTATTGATACAGTATAGTATACATATCGAATATTATGTTGTTGTTGTTTTTTCACTGCTCTCCAATGATTCAACCTGTTTTGCCCCAAAAACAGCAATAATTATCAATTTTTGTATTGTCCTATAGCTTGCACAGCAGAACGTTTCTTTCGCGTCGACACCGGTCAGGAGCACTTGCATTACATCACCGATATCACCACGGATGACCTGTACATCCTGGAGCAGGATCTAGTCGCTGGACACGATACACTGACGTCCATGGAAGTCCGATTTACACAACCGGATAGTTTGTACCATCCCAGACGGTATTTTTCCCCCTCCAGTTTAAGACATTGAAAGTAAATGTCGTTAGCGATCGTGATAGATGGATAGATAGATAGATAGGTAGATAAGATAGATAGACAGACAGATATATAGGATTGATTAATGCATAGAAAGATAGATAGATAGATAGATGGATAGATGGATAGATAGATAGTTAGA
>JAIQCU010002389.1:0-11075 GCA_022114935.1 Leptestheria dahalacensis
TAACCCCCGTTTTTTTCTCTCTCTCTCCAGAAGAAAGTTACTCGACGGCTGATGAATTAAGCACAACTGGCTCCAATCCTCGCGTCAGGGACGCGCGCGTGGGGTCGAGAGCCACACCCAGTCCCGATCAAGTATGTGTCATGTGCAGTTCAAGTCTTCCAGCTGTCGACCAATTGTGCTTACGCTGTCTGCAGAATACTCGCCACCAGGACAACCTCACTCTGGATCTGACAGACATAGGAAAGAGCATGTCTCTGCTGCAATTGAACAGCTTCCCCCTCCAGAGTGCTGAAACTTCTCCGCTCAACCTGTCACCCGAAATCTTCCTGCCAAAGATGAATCGGGGCGATTCCCTAGAATGCTCGCTGCATCACGCTCCCTGCTACTACTGGTGCTACACCTGCACTAACCCCGTCTGTCTCAGCTGTGTGGGTCATCAGCACAGTGTGCTGGTTGGCCATAAGACCGGGCCAATCAGCGAAGCACAGACAACTCTGCTTTCTCAACTGCACTCAGAAATGCGAGCTGTTCGCAAGCTTCACTCCGACACAAAACTCCTGACGGGCAGCCAGCGCGACTTCCTCCTGAAGGTTCTCGACTCGTGCGCCAACCTTGAACTCCTCATGCGCGAGGAACTCTCTCTCCTCGACAAACAGCAAGCAGCTGGTGCAGCTGCCAACGAGGAAGACGCAACTCAGTTTATCCTCAACAAAATCAGCTTCCAGCTGGGCGGTCTCAGTGGACCCGAGGAAGCTGCCGAGCTCCTCCGTGAACTACACACCGAACGGGTCCGACTCCAGCACCGCCAGCAGCAACTAGCCATGCAACTTTCCCTAAACCGAATCATTGGTTCCAGTAATCAGGTCCTCGAGCCGCACACCTTCCGCCAAGCGGTCCACGGACTACGCTTCCCAGGACGTGCGAGTGCCGGCCAAGGGCTGCAGCAGTCTGATCCTGTGGCGCTGTTGGCCAACGTCTGCAATGCTCGTCTCTACACCAAGCAGCTTTTATCGACTTCACTGCTGTCTCCCGAGGCCAGCCCCATGACGGGCCTCCTTTCGCCGGGCATGCATTCCAACTTTCCCCGCTTTTTCTTCGATATTGAAGTGGACGGTATTGTCGAGGGCAGAGTCATTCTCGAGACCAGACCTGACGTCGCTCCGAAAATGTCAAAGAATTTTGCAGCCTTGTGCACAAACGATAAGGGTTTCGGCTACAAAGGTTGCCAGGTAAAACTGTCATTTCCAGGCTATTAGTTCATAGTACGCATTTGCTAAATTTCTGTTTTGCTTTGTCGCAGGTGTTCCAGTGCTGGGGAGGTGAATCTTGCATCGCGGGAGACTTCGAGTGCAACTCGGGACGCGGAGGTCGCAGCGTTTTCCACAACGAGCCTTTCTTCATGCCGGACGACAGCCGACTGCCCTGTGTGCGTGCCGCCATCGGAATGCGCCGTACTCAGAAGAAGCACCACAGTCAAGGATTGGTGGGGTCGCAATTCCGCATCCTACTCCGCGATATGCCCTTCTTCACCGGTGTGTTTGGACACGTGATCCATGGCCTGGAACACGTGGAGCGCATCACGTTTCTAGGGGACCATCAGGGATTCCCCCGAAAACTCATCACGATTGCCAACTGCGGGCAACTGTAATCCTTTTACATAATCCCTTCTCCCCTCCATTTGACGCGGTTTGGGTAGAAATTAGCTTTCTAGATAACGCGGCCCGTTTCGTTACGTTTTTCGCCCCTTTTCGAAAAGTGTCTTTGACGCAAGGACTTGGTTTTTTTATAGCTCGGTCGTAGTAACTGTGTACGTCGTGTTTCTAACAACAGCTTTTCGTTGGATTCGCCAGTGAGGAAAAAAAAGGACAATATTGTTGATTTTTGGTACGAAATTTTTCGTCTTTTTAAGAAATCTTTTTTCTTCCCGCCCTTTGGGTTTAAATTTTCGTTGTACTCTCCTTCTTGTCGACTTTGATGGTCTAGTCTGTGTGCTATTGGGAGAAAACGGAGTGCCTTGGTTATTGTGTTGCTTAGTGATGAAGAAATAAACTGCCCTCCCAATCTCCACACGTTCGTCTGCCTTCTTTCTTCCAATGGATGTTAAACGCACATTGCGAGTAGATGTAACAAGACTGACTGAACTCAACATTGACTCAATTTGATTGTAGCATATCTCCAACTTCAAGTTACTTTTTCGAAGTACAATTTCAACAAGTCCCTAAATAACGCGATCCAAACGTCCTTGATTCATGGTCACGTAAAGAGACCAGAAAAATAATTTAGTTGGGATCAGGGTTGTTCAATATCACGATATCTTGATGACGATAGGAATATTTGATGTTGATCTAGATTTCCTTATTGGTACTCAAAATTATTTTCAATACGATAACCAAAAAGCATCGATATATCCGACACCGCTGCTTTAAAAAAATTATAAGTGCTATTGATACGATATATTAATTAAGTTTCTTGACATCATTAACAATATCCTTACCGATAATCAACATTCCGATACCGCTATCCGATTTATCAACCATCTTCAGTTAGGATAAAACGATATTCAAATTCTGTTTATTTTACCTTGTAGTAGACATCAGGGACATACTGACTGGCCGAAGACTCCTTGACAAATCCTAGCTCGGGGGCATCTTTGGTCGGCAGGAGACAGTTGTCCCTGACCAACGCCATACACTGATTGGAAACTTGATATCCTTCCATGTGAACGTGGTTCTTTTCGTCACCTGAAACACGTGATTTACTTACTACCGGGTTCGTCAAATGTAGACAAATAAAAAAACATATAAACACATAAAATAATAATATACTACAACTACTACTAATAATAAAACTTTGATAATAAGAATCAATGTGTGTTTTTACAAATGTACCAGTCACGCAGATCGTTGTGAATTTGGAACCAAAATAACCATCGGTGCTAAAGCTGCAGGGGTTCGGATGGGCATTCTGCAGATGACCAGCCATGATGCATTCCTGGGCCGACAGAAAGTAAGTATCGGCGTGACGGAAGTAGCGAACCGTGCCCTTCTGAGCATCCTCTGCAATCAGATCGGAGAAGATCCAGCCAACGCGACAGAGTCCCAATTTCCTGGCAACCGTTTCAACCGCTTCTTCGCGCGGGTCGGGCAGCAGACTGATTGAATCGCGGGTCGATTCCTTTAACGAAATGAATTAACATGCTTTTACTCAAATGAATTTTCAATTTTTAATCGAATTTGAAACCTGCGGAGGCTCGTAAATGGCCGCGACAATGGCTTTGATGCCGAGTGGAACGTCCGAATGAACTTCGTACCTAATTTCAATAATTCAAGTCAATAATGTTGCCCTATTTTGTTTTGTTTTTAATTGGCGAATTGTTAAGTTACCTTCCGTATAAGTAACCCAAACGTTGTCGTCCCGTCATTCTCCAATAATGTAGAAACCGTTCCACCAAGTGCGGGTTCTCGATGATGACGTTATCGACATGTCGGTATACCTGTTGAAACCGTTAATTATTACACCCTGATAAAGACAAATTAAATTTTTACCTGTCGGTTTAGAGTGATGGCTTTCGGCTGGCACTTGGAGCAGACAGCTCGTGGCCAAGGCGGGTGCCCCGTACAGCCTGATTTGATCCGACAGCTGACATTCTCCAGATTGGCAAACTTCCCGCGATCCAGTCCACTTGACAGTTTCCGAAGGTAAGCATGGAACGACATGTGCTTGATATTCTGCTCTTTCAGATAAGATTCGTCGTATGGTTCCAGCGGTAGACAGTTGAGGCAAGAAGAGTTTTCCCCGTGCCGACAGCTACAATTTTGTGCATGTTGGGTATAAGTATTAGATCATTTCGATTAAAATTTGCAAATTACATACAGTCTTGGATCGGGTTTCCGCTGAATCTTCCCGTCAACCTTCTGGAGTATCTTATCAACATCATCTTCCTCGACGTTTGATTTGACCGGTACTTTTGACTTTTCCGCACTGGCGACCACAGGGGCCGGAAAGGTAGTCGAGCCATTCTCCACCATGGCTTCATCACTGTCGACCTCTAAACCATTTGGAAATGTTGCGTAGATCATATCGCCGTGCGACAACCCCAGTTGCTTAACCGTCTTGCTTCGGGACGAGACGATCTCCTGCGTCTTGTCCCGCTGCTTGTGCAGCAGAAACGAGAAGCTCTGAAGCCCGAACGCATCATATACCTTGAGAAATGAAGATAAATTATGATTTTGTCTAGCGTAAACAAACACCAGCGTGTAAATATACTTTCTCGAATAAAGTGACAGTTGGATCCGTGGGCTGGACATCAATCCTGCGGGTTCCTTCCGGACTCTGCACTCGCAGCAGCTGGTTGGTATTATAAGAAAACAGTATTGCTGTATAATGAGTAAGCACTTTCAAAAGGAATGGTTTCGACGCCAAACCAAAACAAAACAAAGAAAGAAAACAACGTTTCTTTGTTTGTCAAAACAAGACACCCTTTTCTCGTGTCTTATTTAATTTTATAAAATTACTTATTGCTAATATGTAAATAATAGAGACGAAGAAGTACCATGACGTTTTCCTGGCTTCTGAGTAAATGTCAACTATTAAACGTGAACAAATAGTCGAAAACCTAAGCGACCTATGTTACCGGTTACTAAGCAAGATAATAGAAGACGACGTTCACCATAGTGTTTCCACTTCTCACGTATTCCACTTCAATTTGCACGGAGGACTAGACTACAAGCTTAATTAAGTAATTACAATGCAGGAACTTTTCCCAGAATATCTTATATCTGTATAAACCAAACAGATGTAAGTAAAACATAGTCAAATTAAAGTAGATTTAACTAAAGCAAATTTATAACTAGACAACTTATGAGGAACTAATACGCAGGTATAGAAGAATATCATGACAATACCACAATAAAGTCATAATATTGTCACAAATTTTGTAATATATTGTGATTTTTCGGCATTATGATGATATTTTCTTCCTGGGAAATCAAACCCTAAAACTGAAAGAGAATTTTTTTAAACAATGTTTTTTAAAAATTGCGCCAACTTAAAATTATTGTTGAATAATTTACGGACTGACAACATGTTTTTAGAAAGAAATTCGAAAACATCTCTACTACTCTCTCTTGAGGAATAGTTTGTCTCCATTGCACTCTTCCTGCAACATATAAATTATGTTATCGTCACTTAAATTCAGTTTTGGTGTTTGCAATCTCAAAACCTCTCGCAGTTTTAGTTTTAGCTAACCTAGCTTTGTCTGCGGTACTTCAGATTCATTTTTTTAAAGACGTGAATGGGTTATTTTTTGTTATTTACAGTACGTAAGGCGATCAAGTGGATATGAACTTTTATAATAATTCATTACCTGGAAGCTTTGCAGTTGAACAGAGGACGAAATGTCGAGTCGATTCATATACGACACACAGGTACGCGGTTGAGTCGTCCGATGACGCTATTGAGTCACGATGACGTCATACATGGTCATGGCAAGTCACTAAGGGCCGGACATGTCCGGAACTTTCTCATTTATACTTTCATTGCGCAACCGTATGCTAAATTCCGGAACAAATCAAAATCTCTGATCTGTTTTAAATGGACATCAAATTAAACACAACTGTACTTTCCGGTACAGACAATAAGCCAATAAGTAACTAATTATTCAGAAATCATATCTTTAACATTATAGTTGACTGGCCCGACGAGGCAACAATTATCTATTGGTACATTTCTATCACTTCATTTTTAATGTAACATAGTTTATCTTAATGAAATTAACATTTGGAACTGTAATATATCCATTATATCAAAAGGAAGGACTAAGATAGTTGGTTCCTCGCGGAACGCGCATAAGTGGCACCATATGTTTTCAGTGTTAACGTTAATATTATTAATTTAATACGTAGACGTCACGACACCTTTTTTTCTCCTTAAAAGAAAACAACAACAATATCTGGGAGAAAATCTTTGCTGAATGTAATTGATTCGTTTTCCACAACAACAAAAATCAGTTCGCACGAGGAAGAGAAGGGAGAAAAAAGAGACAAGTGCTTCACAAGTTGCATTTTTTTCACAGTTGCAGATCTCGGCTCGCACATAACTTTACAACTTTCTACACAATGTCCGGGGAGAATGTTAAAAAAAATCTAAAAAAGAAACGGAAAGAAAGATTTTTTTAAATTTCTGTACGATGATGAGAAAGTGGAAAACATGATTTCACTACACACACAACTCTTGCCAATGCCTACTTCATTCACAAAATATTTTATGCTAGAGTTTCCACTTGCGTTGAGCATTTATCTAGCTATTCTCCATCACATTTGTTTTCTTTTTTGTTGTTTTTTTTTTCGCTCCACTATTATAAATACGAAAGAAAATTTTGGTCTTCTTCCTCTGTCACTTCTTATTGTCACTGTTTCAAACTGTTTCCCGCCAACCAAAATCAAGAAACAGTTTAATTTTGCCCTATTTTAAGCCTCTCCGACGCCAAGACCGTTTCTTTGTATGTACGAGCACGTTAAGGCAAATTCGGTCTCGCTGAGGGCTTTCTTTGCAATCATTGCGGCGGGGTCACTTCTTCAGGTTGTTATATGCTCATTTACGGGTGAGATCGAAAAAGTAGATTTCCTTTCTTTTATTTGTCCAAGTTCAAATAGAATTTCTCTTCGTTTTTCCTCTGTTAAAAGTGTCAAATTCATGACTTCCAGTTGGACCTTCCTTCACTACTGTGCCCGTGGTTGTGGTTTTGAGAGGACCTCGACGAAGAACCTGCTGACCCGGAGAGATTGGGTATATGAGGCAGCATATCGAGTAAGTACTGTCGCTGCAGCTCTGCCAAGCTGGCTGCCGTGAAAGCGGCATTGGCGTTGCTATTGCTGGAACTGCTGCTGCTGCCTTTACCTCCTTGTGCAGCAGCTTGAGCGGCTGAAGCAGCCATCGCCAGCTGGTACGGATACAGCAGGGGGGAGAAGGGGCTTAGTAGAGGATTGTGACCGTGTCCTTGAAGAGACGCTCCCGGTAGGCCCATTCCCGCGCGCAGCAGCTGTGCCTGCAGTGCGGCTGCGGCAGCGGCAGCAGCAGCCGACATCTGGTGACCGAACAGCTTGGTTGGGTCCGTCAACTTGGACAGGGCTGCCAAGTCAAACTGCGATCCTGCCGCAGCACCTAGGGAGGCGGCAGCAGCTGCTGCTGCGGCCCTCTCGCGCTCCTTTTCGCGTTCCCTGGTCTCGCTGCGCTCCCGTTCACGTTCCCGCTCCCTTTCGCGGAGTTCTCGCTCCCGTTCGCGCATCTCCCGCTCGCGTTCACGCTCCCTCTCTAAGCGATCGCGAACAGCAGTCGAGTGGACCGAAGGACTGTGAGCGGGAGCTGGTGTGCTGGTTTTACTGAACACCGCCGGTAGGGTTTCGTAGGAGGTGGACGTATTTGAACTGCTCGACACGACCGAAGTGACAGGCATTGAAGGAGCCGGGCTGATGTTGCCTCCCTGAGCCAAGCGCTGCTCGATCTCCTGTTCCTGCTGTAACGCTCGTACGAACGCTGTTTTCAGGCGGTTTGTGTGTTCTGCTTTCAGGGCCTTCTTGACGTTGTTTGTTACGCACTGGTCGCACATGACCGCCGGCTTTTCGACTATTTCAACAAAACAAGAAGACACATCAGTATTTCAATCTAAAATAACAGTCCCCAGCTATTTCTGCTAACCGTTACAGTTTAAACTCTCTTTACTTTTAATGTTATTGCTCAACTAATGAATTAGTTATTCTAATTCAATTATAAATTTTAACTGAATTCGTAGCAGTCGATTGTCACATGATAACTAATCACCCTTATTGGCTGTCTTATTTTTTTTGGTAAAACTTGATACCAACTGCGGCTAAACCAAGATTGTATTTCTGATTTTGATTCTTCAACTTTTTACTACGACTATTATTAAATGTACCATATTATTTCTTTTACAAAAGGTTACTATTCACAACAGTCGACTTAGAGATGCAAACTAATTCAATTCCAACCAAAACATGGCGATTTCTGTTCGAAACTTCAGTACTACTGCAGCTGAACCAAGATTTTACTTCTGATATTGATTCTTAATAGTGTTTTTTCTAAACATATTGTTAGACTACCGTTATTTCATTCACGACAAACTGGACCATCAATACCGGTCAATTACCAGATGGAGATTAATTCAATTACAATCAAAACCTGTGGTTTTAGGTGTGAAACTTAATTGCTACTGCGGCTAAACCAACTAGGAGGAAGGGAGGACAACTTACGCGTCGCAGCTTTGTCCCACTTCCACAAGGAAGAGAAATCGGTAGAGCACTGAGAGCACACGAAGGGTATGGGCGGAGGAGCAGTGATTCCATCGCTGGTCATCCGGTCGACCACAGCTTCCAAGCCCAGCAGGTAGATGAACTCGGTATTGTTGGGATTGGGGATGAAGTGCATTTCCGGAGGCGGAGGTTTCGGTGGTGGAATCTGCAATACAAAATAAAATTTGTAATTTGATTCTTATTGCCATTTCGTTTCTGTTACATTTCAACAACCTTCCTTGTTAAGTTTCTGTATCAATTTATAACAATTCTGTACTGTTCAACACTTTATTCAGTCATACTGTACAACCATACGAGTTAAACTAATCAAGTTAATCTTTATAAAGTATAGTCTTCCCTTAACTTAATTTTAGTTGAATAATTTCAACTCGTAATTAAATTTTCAAAGCTAAAAGACATTAACGATTAATGAATCGTTAAGCAGACTAATGTTAAATCTTTTAACTGCCATTTCCTATTTTGTATCAGTAACCTTTCTTGTGTTGTACTCCCCATGTGTACTGAACTAGCTGGAACCTTTACCTTACTCACGTGTATAGCAATTCTGTACTATTTAACCCTTTACTTAGTCGCACAACCAAATGCGAATTAACGTAGCCAAGTTGATCTTTGTTCAACTACACCCTTGTTAAAGTGCTACCTTTCACTTAATTTGAAGATTACAATTTCTGGTAAAACTACTCAAACCCAAGGCCATACTTAAGTTTAAATGTTAAAAAACATTACACACTTCAATTAACCGTTACACAAATCAATGTTAAATCTTATGAAACCTTAATACTACTTCTGCTATAGTAATTACCTTCGTTTAATTAAGCTTGAGACTTGTAATATTAAAATTTCCGGTAAATTTAATTCCATCCAAGGACATAATTATAATTCAAATTTCTATTAAACACTTAAAACTAAATTAACCCTTAGACCACTCAATATTCAATATTATGAGACTATTTGAATGTATCTTTGCACTACACTAGTTATTTATTGTAACCCAAGCCACACAAAATATTCCGCAATTAATTAACTGTTAGTCAAACCCACGTTAGCTGCTCTCTTAATTTGATATCCCTTGATAGTGAAATACCTGTAGGAGGGTTTTCTCCAACTGCTTCCGTAGAGCTAACTTGGCAGCGGCTTGCCTCTGGGCCGCCGACTGAGCATCTTCAACCTGTCTACTGTTCGGCGTCGCCTGGTGTGCAGCAGGTGCCGCTGAAGAGGACGAGTTTAAGGTTACACTGGGAGAAGTTGTGCTTCGTGTTGGGTCCCTCTTTTCCTATACACAGAGAGAACAAAAATTAACCCACGTCACAGGCAAGTGATTAGGTTTCACTAAAATAATAATCCTTGACTGAAAACTATAATGGAAAATATATACTGGTAATAAAGTGTACGCTATTGTAATGATACATATTTAAGTAGAAGAATTATAATAAAATTTATATAAGAATAATTAATATACATTGGTAAATAGGGCGGGAATTTACGGACAAACACAAGAGATCAATATTTAAAGGCAATCAGAAAGGGTATTAATGTAATTAAAGAAAAGTCTACATATCTATTGGACAAATTTCTAAACTTTATAACCTCCAATAAATAAACGGACAATATCGAATTAATTATACACAATTTCACGGATATAATTTAAATTAAAGTTAAGGCTAATAGCCGACTGTTTTACGAAGACAGGTAAATAATTTTAATTAATATTTCAAACTGATAAACTGAATCAAACTAACAGATATTTGAAGCCCGGGTGACGACGGCGCGTTACTGGCCGCAGACCCGATGGGCATGCCTAGAACCATGTTGGGAGGCGTCGTAATGGGAGGTCTGCTGTGAGCCAGCAGCGCGCTGCTTCTATGCGATGGAAGCCCGCTACCAGTGCTGCTACCCCGCACGGCCGGCGCTGCTAAAGCTGTATTAACCCGGCTGTTCTGCGTCGCGTTGCGGACGGCGCTTCCTTTGCTGGTCGACGATGATTTGTGGGTGGGCGGCAGCTGCGGAGGCGGCGTCGAATGGGCCGCAGGAGGAAGCTTGCTCTCCTTTTCCGTCTGAAGCTGCTGCTGCTGCTGCTGGGCCGCCACTAGCTGACTCTGGCGTATCTTCCGCAAAAGCACCAGCTTCATTTCTTCGTTACGTAGCTCGGTTTGCAGCTGACGGATTAGCGACATCTTCTCTCTTCTATCGTCTTCGTCGAGTTCCTGGATAATCCATTTTTGTCAAAAAAAATTAAAATTCGTCTAATAATTTAACTGAATTAATGTAATGCTATTTACTCGATTCAATATTGCGATCATTTCTGTAAAGTTAGAAAAAAAGTTGCAAACATGGCAAAATAACGAAACCGAGCGGTGAAAACCGCTTATGATTAAGTAGTTTATAAAACAAGATATAACTCGTCTTTAAACTTACTCAATTCTACAGGATATCGTTATTTTATTTTAAAAAGGGGGTAATAAAAATACACATTTGCGATATAGCGCTCCCTAGCAGTAAATATCGCAAATCATTAACCTTAACACATTCTACGACGGGGAAAAAAGGACGGATTTTAACAAACGTACAGGTGGTGTAGGCGGTAACGGAAGTTGAGAATAGTCTTCATCGTCCATGTCGACATCGGTACCGTTGAGATCTACATCACTGGCGTTGCCGTAACCGTTGGTGTAGCCATTAACGTGGAGCTCGTCATCCGAAGCCACTTCAGCGTAGCATTTCTCCAGCTTCTGACGGGCGGATCTCCGC
>JAIQCU010002390.1:0-11304 GCA_022114935.1 Leptestheria dahalacensis
CTACATACCTACCTACCTACCTATCTATCTATCAACTCTATCTATCTGTCGACCTGTCTGTCTGTCTGTCTGTCTGTCTAGCTATATATCTGTCTATACCTACCTACCTTTCTATCTATCTACCTATCTAACTGTCTGTTTATCTATCTACCCACCTACCTACCTACCTACTACCTATCTATCTATTTATTTATATATCTATCTGTCTGTCTATCGAGTTATTTAGTTTTTGATGAATATAACGATTTTATTGCAGTAATAGGATGTCATTCATCCTATTTGGGTTATAGGCGAATCCTTTGTAAGTGAATTTTTTTATTTCCTTCTGTGCTGACAAGGAAATCCGATGAAAGGATATACGCATAAGGATTTCCTACTCCATGCCTTGCCTTCACGTCAGTTTTTATTCTTTTTTATGATTTTCTTTTCTTTTCTTTTGTCCCTCTTGTCACGGTATGCAATTTTCCAGTCTGGCAACATCGTATGCATCCATCTGGCTGTTAGCCAGCATGAAATGCAAGACTTCCTCTGAATCCTATATGAAAGCCGGTCGGTGAGTTCATATGTCTAGCTTGTTGCGTCCACCAAACCTTTGTTAATTAACTTAATCACATACTGTTCATTGCAGTTATTACACATTGAATAGGTACTAAGAATGCAATCAATAAACAGCTAGTGAAATCATAAATGAATTAATGGTGGAGAGCTCAGGTCCTCCTTGATTTCATTACTTAATTGATTCACGACGATGGCACGTTTTGAAACATTAACGTTGTCTTAATTGCAGTTGATTTTAAATAGTACAAAGACTAGAATGTGATATAAAGTTTATTTTTAGTCTAGTAAATTAACATTCGGTAGGCTGCAAACTATAACCGATATGTTAACAGTTTGTAGCATCCACCAAGATTTTACAATCTAAAACTGACGATTAAATTTTACCGCAGTTTACAGCTGGTAATAACTTCTTTTGATTGCAATTAAAGAAAAATATAAAGTTTGGTAATTACGCAAATGGTGGGACATACAGTTGCCTGCTCTTATGAAATTAATTTAGCGTCTAGCTCTACCGACGTCTTATTCCTTTAGATGCCAGTTTAGGTTATTTCCATTTAAGTTAATAGCTTCCGCATTTGCACAGGTGTTGCGTAATATCACAGCTGATCGCAATAAGCGACGGGTGAGTGTTACAATGAGTTAATTAACTGCCAGCTAAAACAAAGCAAACTTAATTGGTGGCCTACCAAAATCTGACGGGTGCCCGCAGACAAATGCAACTGATTGCAGTCGGATTTAATTAAGAATAGAAAAGAACTGCAATTGAAATAAATATTAAATTGCCTTAATTGCACACGTGGTGGAGTGTGCAAATCTCCACATCTTTTAAGTACAAAAAAACGGGACAAGCGTAATCTAGCAACTCCAAATCCAATTTCAGGAAATTTAATTAAACCAGCTATGACATTAAAACTAGTTAAGCTGTTTGAAACAAAGGATTGGTAATACATGCATGTAACTGTCAATCTTATGAAACGTTCATAAGCAACTCCATTATAATTTGCAGGAGGGTAATTGCATCGGCTTGTGGCGTCCACCACTTTTTTATTTTTCAACTTTATTTCTTAAGTCTCACCGCAGTCAAAAGGTACGTCACTGCGCCATAGAATGCAATTAAGTATTTTATTAGAAGGAAATAGCTAAAAAAGTAGCAGCGTTCACAAGATGATGAATGCATCGCAATCAGAGATATCCCTCATCAATAATCCATTATCCTTATTCTACCAATTACTCAATTGCAGTCGTTGCATCAACGGATTGGCTCTCGACGACACCTAGTTTGAATTTTATAAAAGCATAACTTAAACAGTGGTGGACTTCACAAGTTCAACTTTTCCATTCCAATCGCCATCAGGCTTTTAAATCATTCATCAAGAACGGGACGGTCAGTTGGGAAACCTTGTCATCTATTGATAAGCCCGTCGATGAGGCAATGATTTACCGAACATCTGAATGAAACAGATTTCGATTATCTCATGTAACACCAATGTGTATTTTCACACGGACAATGAACATTTGAGGAGGAGAAGGGAGGAAAAGGACAAACGATAAAAATAAGATAAATGACACATCTGAATGACAAAGGCCAGTAACTATCACAGAACCTTTCTGAATGTCATTAATCTGTGTTAATTTTAATTTTCTGATTGCATTTACAAAATTTCCCTTTGTTTTTATTTTACAAATCATTTCCAATTTTAGTCTCTGTCTTTTTCTCTCACTTGTTTATAATTTGGATATCACCACGCGCACACCACACACAAAAATTCAATTTCAGAAGAGGGAAAAACAATCAAATGGGAAATTTAGGCAACAGAAATTAACCCGCATTGAAAATGACTACTTCAACTTAATTTCGCACAGGGGGAAAAAAACTCAGAAAAATCTTGTTTAAAAAAATTAAATAAAAGAGCAAAAGAAACAGAGAGATCCACAAACCCGATTCCTCACTGTATAACATATATTTCTTAATTAATTTGTAAATTTGGAGAGAAAAAAAAATTAAAATCAGATGCGAATCTTGATGGGTTTTTCAGCGTAAGCCATGGAACTGTTTTGGATCTCGATGGAGCGCCACAGGACCATGTGGTGTTTGACGCTGTTGATCCTAGTCACCTTGATGGCCTGCTGCTGCTGCTGCTGCTGTCGACCCGGTATAGCGTAGGGACTCCACCTGATGCTCGGGGGCGTGGCTCCACTCAACTTGGACACGCCCTCTGCCAATCCGACGTGACAGCAAGGGCAAGGGCGGGTCTCTCCTACATCAGAGGAGAAAAACAAAAAGAACGATTCCGCCCGTTAATGCGTTTTCTTCCTCCTTTGATATCGACGTCGTGTAAGGGAGGTACAGATAAGCCACAAGACCGTCGAGAAAGTAATCAAAAGTTAACAGCGTGGTAAATGTTTAACTTTGTACTTCAAATTCAAATAAAAACCGGTTAGCAATATTGTCAATTTAAGATTAAGTAAAACATTACTTAAGCCATTATATAATGTTAAACGAGGTAAATTATACTATTACATTACATGGATAAGCTTATCTTTAGGATATATTCAATTCATGTTAACTCATCTGCTTAACTCATAATCTTAATTATATTTCATTTTTAAATCTTCTTTAATTTTGATACTAAACGACTAATTTTTATAAGTATTGCTAGTAATTTTACCTCATTAAGTTTAATATTACGTCACGGATAAGTTAAGTTTACACATATTAAGAAAATCGAGTAATTTAAAAAAAAAGATAGGTGGTCATTTTGATTCGTAACACATCCACAGCTGATCGTCATTAACCGTCGACCAGTAGATTAGCCGACCTAGACACGCGTGGGAACTGATTTTTTCCTATACGTTCATAGTTTAGCCGTTGTTTGTCGTAGTTTTCGTTCCCAACCCTTCCGCTGGTCGTAGAAAATTACCCGTTTCTTGAGAAAACCCAGCAAGACAGACCGGCTGATTCCACGCACACACACACACACGAACCGGGTAATTAAAATGCCACTTCCCCAATCCAATTAGAGGTACAGGACAAAATTATCAACGGGGAAACCGAACCCCAAGAAACGGGCAAAACAGGAAAACCAACGGCCGATCTATTTGAACTTTCATTTTTACCAAGAAACGTCTAAAATACCACCTGCTGTTACATTACCGTGTCATTGAAATTCCATATAATTTATAATAATTTTAATGTAATCAAGTAGAAAGTACTTGGTAATTATGATGTTATAAGTAATATGTCATTCAAAGTCTCTTTAGCTTGTTAATTACATTGCGTTGCCATGACTACGCAGGATCGAATATAGTCTCCATTGGTATAGGGATTCTCGGTGGAAAAACAACCTCTATGGAGCATTCAGCAAGTAAACAAAGCACTTAATCAAAACGGCACACTATAGTTTCACCCCTTCCCTGCCCCCCCCCNCCCCCCCCAAAGATCTCGGTCATCATTTGAGAAACTAGTCAGAATATAGCTGCTGCTTTATCGCTGTATCAACGATTAATTATTCCCGGTTGGTTCATTAGGAAACTTTAGGGGAACATCTGTTTATCTTCGAGTCGTATCTCGACGACGACGACTTGGAAATCGATTTGGAAAACTTTTTCTGTTCCCAGCTACAAAATGGAAAACGACTTTCCCAATCATTGACATTCCTTTAGACCATAAATGGGACTCTGTAGCGTTTGCCTAATCTATCCATCTACCAACCTACCTACCTATATCTATCTTTCTATCTACGTATCTACCTATCTATATAACTACCTACCTAGCTTTCTTACCTATTCTATCCCATCTAGCTACCCAACTACCTAACCATATATCTATCTGTCTATCTACCAGCCTCTCAAGTTATTTAGAAAACAGAAAATTAACAAACCTGCGACTAATCTTTGAGGAAAGCCATTCTCCTTAAAGGATCTACTGTTGACATAACCGGTTGCCGTAACAGCAGCAGCGGCCGATGAAGAAGATCCCAGCCACGACGGTACGACCGGCTGAATCTGGGCAGCGCTAGTGAAGAAAGACGCCGGACTAGTATGAGTTACCGCTGCGCTACCGGGAGTTGAGCACACGGACGACTTATTGACTGGGTTAATCCACGCTGGTGGCTTGGCAATCAGCAGCAAAGGTTCCGAACCCGGTGGAGGTTTAGCCACACGCGGTAGATCGTATTCGATGCTGCAGTCGACCTGCAGAGGAGCGGAATAGTCTTTAGCCGGGTCGACCGACAGGCACCGACCGAGCGGCGGGGGATTCGCCAGGGGTCCGGGTACCATGGTCCCGGTCCCGGTCCTACGGAGCCGCATCTGAGATTCTGCTTTGACGACCGCATGGTAAACGGGTTCGCACTGCAACTGTCGGCTGCTGCTGAAACCGAAATCATAGGGCGCTGGACAACACATGGCGCTCATTTTCCAACTTCTGTTGGTTTGTTGTTTAGATAAACTGGATATTCTTCAGGGCACTCGAATGGTAACCGAGCCGTATTCTCATAGCTCGAGCTGTAAACGCGAGGGTCAAAAATGCTGTACTTGTCTGACGTGGCAGTTGCCTGAACACTGAGGCGTTAGAGCTGCAAGTAGCTTCCCTTTAGTTGGAGCTGCCATGCGGGCGACACTAGCGCCAACGGTGGCCGGTTCCAAAATCTTAATCTCTTTGCTCATTTTCAAACTTGTTAAACGTATAATACAGAATATAATTAGCTCCAGATTTAACATGCAATTAACTGCTCAAACGTCTTAAATTAGATTAATAAATATTTGCATTGTATTGGAAACGTAGGTGGAGTATGAATAGCAGCGCCACCAGCGGCAGTTTTGGGAACTACGTGTTCATTCTTTTGAAAAAGGAACCAAGTTTCAGTTAACGTTGGCCAGGAATAACGTTGAGTGGTGTTTCTACGCGGTAATACTGATGTCTTTTGAATATTCCAAAAAGGTAACGTATGACATTTTGGTTGATAAGATTACGCAATAAATAACCGATGAGTCTGTCTGCGATTTTAGAGGCAAAAAGGACCAAACCGAAAAAAGTAAATTAGGAATGGGGTAGAGGGGCTCGTGTTTCGCAGGCGAACCATCTAAAATTCCAATCACAACGTCGTGTACATACAGTTTTTCTGCGCTTTGGTTTATTTTTTTAATTCTCTCTTTTTCTGGTCGTCCCCCTTCTCTGACACGACAGGATTTCTTTTCCTGTCCACTGCAAGTTTATTTTTCATTTCCATTTATCTTTAAACGGCGCTACACACACACACACACACACACACACGCAGACACAGCGACTGGTAATCAATTTAACTTGTTGTATTGATTGACATGTGTCATATATGTGCTGACAATCGCCAACACCCTGGATGTTTCCAAATCCTCTTTTCATGGTAAATTTGATTCAACTTAGACGGAACTGCATTCAACGTTTAAAATTAAACTTTTATTTAGTTTTTGAATTGTAAGCATGAATTGACCTGGGACCTTCTTTTGTTCATCAGCAGGCTGGCAGCGTTCCACTACTGACTTGCGAAAAGCGAGACTCGGAGCCGGCGCGTGATTTTTCCTTCGTGGGCTTTTCACGTCACGATTCGTGAATCCGCACCTAATAAGCGAAGAAAAACGCGCTTTTCTCGTCGACAAACTTCGACACGGGGTCCACAAGACCACTGAGGCGGTTCGCATGTGATCCAATCCCAACTCCCGCACCACCTTCATAATCAAGGTAACCATATCACATACCACATATGGGGGGGTCACTATACCTTGAAGTCCTCACCCACAAACGTAATATTAACTATAGAACTAACACACTGATTCACTGACTTGGTACCTTATATCGATACAGAATATGCATGGCATGAAAAACCATGTTGCGGAATGGTATTTATAGCTGGAAATAGAATGTTGTTTTGAGTGAATACAGGGAACCTCCGGTCTCACGTAATGCAGTTTCTTTGCCAGTCACCAGCCAAACATGCAATTCACTGGAGACTATCAAAAACCATTATGGAATATGTATGAGAAACGCTGCCAGCAGCATTCCGAGTCCATTGGGGGTTCCTTTCCTTTTTCTCACTAACACGTGAAATTTCTGACATTTCCAGACTTTTTCAATAGACTTATTAACGTTGATAAAATTAACGTTGAATTCATATCTAATGTAGTGTGTTATGTGGGTAATTTAAGTTCAGTTTGGGTAAGGCGGAGGAATGTTAAAAGTGCTGAAACGGTGCTGAATGCGCAAGATTTCATCAGCTGCACATAATGTGAACATGAGGTGATGGGGGAGCGGGGAAACACTCGGCTGAAACAGTGATGACATGGACCACGAGAGACTTGTCAGCCAGGGAAACTAAAACAAAAATAAAACATGTGTTTTATTGTGGTATAACTGGTACTTCGCAAGCAATAAGTACGAAGTCGGTCGAATGTGTTGAATGATAAAGTTGATCTACCTATGTATCTATATGTATGTCTATCTTTTTTATCTAACTATTTATCTATCTATCTATATATCTATCTATGTATCTGTCTATCTATCTGTTCAGCCATCTGTCCCCTACCTCTATCTATCTATTTATCTATCTGTCTGTCAATCTATGCATATGTCTACTCATGTATCTATCGATGTATCTCTCTATCTATCTGTTCAGCTATCTATCCCCTACCTCTATCCATCTATCTATCTATCTATCTATCTTTTTGTCTATCCATTCTGTCTATCTATGTATATGTCTACCTATCTACCTATCGGCGTATCTGTTTATCTATCTGTTCAGCCATCTAACCCCTGCCTCTATCTCTCTACTATCTATTTTGTTATATTCTCATTGGGCCTACTCATGACTGAGTGTTGCCCAGTGTATTCTCTCTTTTCCTATCTGTCTATCTATCTATCTACCTATCTATGTATCTATCTTTCTGTCTATCTATCTGTCTATCTACCTACCTAGCTATCTATCTTTCTGTCTATCTATGTATCTATCTTATCTACCTATCGCTGAATCTATGTATCTCTATCTATCTATTTATCAATCTATCTATCTATCTGCCCGTCTATTTCTTTTGCTATCTATGTAACTAGCTATCTACCCAAGTCCTTACTTATATATCCATCACCACGAAAATATATCTGTCAACGCGAACGTAAACTTCAAGTTTTGATTGAAGATAGAATCTAACAGTATTTAGTCGGAAACAGGAATGGGAAATATTAAGGATAGCCCAAATCCAACTGTTGACGGATTTCCATAGGACGTCAACAAAAAGCGCAGGTTCAAAAAGGCCGAGGCAATTTCTCCTTTTTCGCGATATCCTCCTCGAGTTATTTCGCGGAAAAAGTGAATTGCGAAACGTATTGACGTACCCTCGGTTACACACAATTCGCGGAAAAAGGAAACGTTTTTGCGCGTCCACAGCAACTCTTTCCCCCCTATTCCATCATGCGTCGGTTGTAAACACGAGTTCCTGTTTAATCATTCTCTTTTACGTGTTGATCTCCAAATCTTAACTAACGTCAAACTTAATGCATAATATGTTCTATCTATCTAACTATCTATCTATTTATCTATCTAGCTTTACATCTGTCTCTCTGTCTACCTATCTATCTATGTTTCCATCTGCCTATCTATCGGTCTCTCTATCTGTCTGTCTATCTATCTATCGGTCTCTCTGTCTGTCTATCTGTTTATCTGCCTGCCTGCCTAATCTATCAAACAATCCTAGCTATCTGTCTATCTGTCTATCTATCTATCTATCTATCTATCTATCTATCTATCTATCTATCGATCGATCGATCTACCTATCTATCCATCTGTCTATCTAACTATTCTATCTATCCATATATCTATCTATCTATGTTTCCGTCTGTCTATCTATCTATGTATTTACCTACGAATTATTTATTGAACTCTTTAAATAATTTCTAGAAATCTCTACAAATCAAGAATGGGGGTTTGAAAACGACTTTCGTTAAGATCGTTTGAGACTTTAAAGGCTAAAATACTCTTTTAAATGGTGCATGGTGTCAATGCAATCGATAAATGACTCTCTTCAAGTCGGCTCTTGTCCAAAAAAGAAATTGGCGTCTGCCCAGAACCTGTTTCCCAAGTTAAATTATACCTTCGGAAAAGTCCTCCAACAAGGACTTGAGAATTACCCAAAGGGCCTCTTAAAACAGATCGTTAAGAAATTCTCACCCTCCCTGCATCCCTTGAAGGAGGGTTGTTTTTTTCCCTGAGATAACCCTATAAAGAAAGGGTAGATACCCCCCATAACCCACTAAAAACTACGTCAACAACATTTATTTTTATCTTAATAATATCTATTTGAGACAGAAATTATATTATTTTTCGAAATTCGTCTTATCCGCATAAAGAATAAGTGATCTATCAGTCTAGCTGTGTATGCAATTATGTTGTTTTAAAAATAGGAAATAATTGTTATTTACTACGTAAAAAAATATTGTTGTAGTTAATGAATGATTGAGTTAAAATACTTCAATGTATAAAATTATTTTATTTAAGTTTTAATATTTTTAATTCGCATTGTTCGTATAAAGTATTCAGTCATTTATCAAACTAATCATGTGCGCATTTCATTTTTAACCAATGACACATTGTTATTGATTGTATTAAAATTATTAACTAAAAGTGTTAAAATTAAGATACAGCCAGCACGTGCAACTTTTTTTGCAGAATAGTATATTGATTAATAATAAGTTACTAATTTATTTGATTAAAACAAATAATTTAACTGTACTTTAGTATAATTAGTTTTTAACCTGTAGTTTCGTTTTTGTTAATGACTTGATTTGCATCCAGCAAGAGCAGTTTTTTTGCAGAATAGTTTGCCTTTTGGCAGAGATTAACCCTCCGTCACGAGCTCCGTCATTTATTCTCGCAAGGGGATTGAGAATTTGCATTTTTCTGTCTCTCTCCTTTTGGCTTTGAAAAAAAAGGGCAGAAAAGACCATTCATTTCCTTTTGGGTGGGGCTATTTCAAAAGATCCAGGGAATCAAAGGAAATAGGAGAGTTGCGAACCCTGCCGTTTTCCTCGATGGCCAGATAGTCGAGCTGAAAGGTCATTGATAATGAGCTTAGCTCAACCCATTCACTATAGTTCCCCTTTAGTGCGAATCAATCTATAAAATAGGGTGGAGCTGTGACTCTTCCCTCCATTCTGATTGGGACGTAAGATTCATGATTCTTAATGGGTGTTTTCACCGATCAAAGGGGTACGCTACTTTCTCAATTGTTTATCACCTCGGAGATTAAATTAAACCGTATTGAGTTAACTTAATTATGGTTAGTTTTGCAAGTAATCGCCATGTAATCGATTCTAAGGTTTCGTTAGATGGTTTTGGTTTTTCGATCCCCTCTCCTCTGGGCTATAGAATACAGATGACATTCTTGTATCTGTTGTGTATAGGTTGCGGACCCCTTTAGTAGAATTGCATTTGCTTTTGTACACGCGGGGCTTTTTACCATCCATCTCTCGTTTTTTTTTTACCGGGAAATGTATATAGGAACATGCTGCTGCAGGCCATTCGAGTTTCTTAAGCTCCGTCTTGAGAAATTCTCTTGTGCTGCTAAGAGGATGTTTCCTGGAAGCAGCGAATCGCTTGGGTTTTCTCCTCCTTGTTCGGGTTTCCGCGTACCGACGTCGGAGAGATTGGCCAACACACTGAGATAAGATATTTCTCCTAGATAATAGTTCTTAGTAAAAATAGCGGTTTTCCGTTGACTAATCAGCTGATAATCAGTTAGTCCGAGTCAGTATACATGGACTGTTTCCAAGTTAGTATAGCCAGTTGACTAGTTCATTAGCTTATAGTACATAAGTAGCAGTCGTTATCAATTTAAATAATTAACTAACTTTCGTGGCAGCTAATAGTTCTTGTGGCTGAACAAAGTAAGCGAATTTAATGTGGTTGCGCTGAAAATAGTTAAGGAATCGTGAACCAAGAATCAGGAAAGAATTCCATTTCCTTGCCTGTCTTTCCCCTGTCATTTCCCAAGGAGGGGGGCTCATGACTAACGTCGAAATTCTTGGGTAATTACTACTAGCCATTCAGTGCAGTTTGCCAAGCAGCATCGAATTACCAAAGGTAGCAGACCCTTAGCAACGGTTCATTGGAGCTACTAACTAACTTGCTTTCTTCCTTCAAGTCTAAGCAACTGTAACGAATGTACTAGATGCTTGAAATATACTAACCTTTGTGGTTACTTTTAATTTTGATGACGTTAAGTTTAGTTAAGTATAGCTGTATTTAACGGCTATATAGATAAAAAGGTATTTTACTACTTAGTAGTTAAGGTTATAAACTGGACTAGTTAATAAGTTAAGTAGCTAGTTTAGCATTCAACTAGTAGTTCGTTAACACAAGGTTGTCTTTCATGTAGGTATGTAGTAAGTTAGTCATCTTGACCAGCAAGTAAATATTGCAAACTTGATGCTTATTCTGATTGTATCAAGTTCGCTTGCATAGCTATTTGCTAGTTGCTACTTACTAGCTTTATTAGAAAATAGTAAAATTCAAGTTTATGTAAAAGTTATACGGTATAACTTGTACCTAGACTACTTCATAAGAACTAATTGGTTTATCGTTTAACTAGTAGTTAGCTAACACATCTACCGAGTTCGACTAGCTAGGAAACGAAAGAACCAACTTCAAAGTTGTCGTCCATATTGCTACTATAGTCTTAGTACTAAGTAGTTTAGGTCAAGGTTATGCACATCACAACTAG
>JAIQCU010002391.1:0-11070 GCA_022114935.1 Leptestheria dahalacensis
ATCTGTCTATCTACTTATGTATCTACTTATCTATTTAGCCTATCTATCCATCTGTCAATCTATGCACCTTCGATCTGTCTATCTATCTAGCCTATCTATCTACCTACTAGCAGGTCGACCAGCAGTTCAGTCAGCTTTGGTTCCAGTCTGATTGGCTTATGGAGGCAGGAACTGCTGGAACTATTGATATTCACCTAGCAGGACGCTTAGCAGTGGCAGACGCTTAACAGGTCCTCGACCTGTTGGTTTTTGCATTGGGCCGTTGTTGCGTTATAGATTAGTATATCCATATTAGTTTGACGGCAGTATTTACATAGCCCTTTAATTCAACACGATTAGGTTATTGATTTCAAGGATGAATCTGAAATTTGATTGTTACTTTCACATTAAACTACCATATGATATAATGAAACGAAGATGGCGTTTCGATGCTATAGGTATAATGTTGATCTCAATTTAGGTTAATTGATTTAAAGTGTGAATAATTGGTCCTTCATACAAATTGCGTATCTGAAATTTAATTACTGTTTACTTTAATTAAAATATCATATGATCAGTTTTGATTCGATCAAAATTACAGTTAACCCTTCACCTTTCAAATCAGCTTGAGTCATATGGCTTTCTATCTAGATTATATCGCTGAACTGTAACTAAAATACGTCATTCAACAGTTAGTTCAGACACTGTCCTTTCAAATTCATCTTGGGTTATGGGTCTCTACACAGTTCATTGCTGAATAGCTATTCTGCAAGTTAAGGAATTTCAACAGCTATTTCAGACGTGTCCTATACATAGCAATGTCGTTATGATCCTTCTTATTTCAGTACCACATACTACTATAAAGCCTCGATCTTAACTATATTATACAATAGCTACTTTAACTTAAACTTTACTATATGAATAGTTGAAGATTAGCTATATAGCTACTTACACGAGTTTTGATGCAGTCTTAAACATTTCAAATTATAGACTTTTCAGTATCTTGTTTCAGTATCACATTCTATTTCTGTAACTGTATATAACTATCTACTACAATTTAAGTACATTCACTGATGAATCAACATGGTTTTAAGATAGTGCTACTTACGAAGCTTCATGGCAATCGATAAAAAATAACACAAGGTTTTAATTACACTTTGTCACTAAACGAGCCGTGTTATCGCAGGTGCATCAATAGGTGTTGCCCCCGCATGCCCGAGCGACGGTTTTTTACACAAGTTGCGGACCCCCCTACCCCCTCGTATATAGCCAGCGACGATACCAGAACCAGATTAGGGTGTTTTCACCATAGGTCGAAACTATTTTTCACTCAGATCAATTAGATAAAACCAAGGCCAATGGATTTTAGCCAATTATTAGCAAAGATTTACAAGGTCGTTAAAATTTCTCTGTTCAACCAATAGGCGAATCCGTCTTACCTGTACAGGGCGGGCTATGTAACATAACCTGTAATACTAGTCAAGTTGGAGATTATAGCTACTTAAATTATAGTACTAAAGCTAGAACAAAGTTAACTTATATGTATTATAATAGTTAGCCAACAGTTATTATTGAGCAGTGCCTGCACGCAGGAAGGTAGGTTCTTATGTGGGGATGTGTCCATGATGACGTCATAGTCACGTGACCTTTAAACTCTTAAAACGCCCTTATGGGACTTGAATGGATCGAGATAGTCACGTGACGATGACGTCATCATTGGCAAAGTTATCTAACGGACCTGCTGGTATCACGTCTCGTGTTATGATTATCTCTATAAGTAATACAGTGTATCAAAGTCACGTGATCTTTGATTTATTTGCGCCAAGTAATGGCAATGCGTTATCATCTATGACGTAACAGTCACGTGTCCTGAAGCTCGGCACTTGAAATGGACCGAGATAGTCACGTGACCATGACGTCATCATTATCCAAATTATCTGACGGACCTTGGTGTTGTCACGCGCTGTACTTGCAACACAATTCTTCTTCCTTTTATAAACGAGATTATTTACGGTGGCAGGTTTCCGTTTAATGGTCTCCCCAGCTCCCTTATAAGCAAATAACCAGCATGTTTTTCCCTCTCTTTCTCTCTCTCTCTCTCTCTCTCGGCTGCATAAGAGGCACGTGAGCACTGGAACATCATTAGTTTGCTTATTTTACTATTCACCAATGGAGAAAGTGATGCTCTATATATAGTCATGACGGTGACGTCATAGCCACGTGACTACGGTGCTGAGCCAATGGGTTAGCATAGTAGGTGAGATTCCCTGCGTATTCTCGTCCTTGAGGAAAGACGTATAGTCATCCCTTTAAAACCCTGTAACTATACCGAGTAGACGAGTTTAATTAAAGGCAGCATGCATGTCACGTGACGTCATAGTCACGTGACTACTGCGTCAATTGGTTTGAAGACTACACATGGCGGTCTATGTGTATACTGTCGATTCCGTGGTAAAGTACTGCTAACTCGGTTGCTATTAGTCATCCATTAGCTATCAGCTGTTTCAAGCCAAGTAGACGAGTTTTGTATACAGGGATAGAAAAGTCACGTGACTTTTACATGTTGACCCTGTTCAACACCCACGCTGCATATGTTTACACTGGAATTGAGATTGTGAAATACAATTATGACGTCACAGTCACGTGACTATTGTGAACCCCTCGTCAGGGAATGGATTCCCACAGTATTAGACCCTCCCTAGTCAGAAAGTAGTTTACTCGGTCGCTGTAGACATTCATGAGCTATTAACTATTCCAAGCCAAGCAGACGACTTGTGTATAGAATGGAAAAGTCACGTGACTGTTTCATTGTTAACCCTTTCCAACATCCTCACTGCAGATGTTACACCGACAGCGAGATACACCTATGACGTCATAGTCACGTGGCTCTAACGAATCCCCGCTTCAATGAATGAGTTTCCACACTACTACCCTCTCTAGTCACATCTCCCTGACCCTGTTGCAACTAACTGTTCCGAGCCAACAAGCAGACGACTTGCTACAGGGATGGAAAAGTCACGTGACTAGGTCATTTAACCGTTTTCAGGCATCCCCTCTGCACATGTTACACTGAAACTTAAACTGATACGCAAGATACAAGCATGACGTCACAGTCACGTGACCGTTGTCTAAACCAGCAGCTGATTTACGGTAAACGGTGACAAATGTAGACAGTTTCGTCCGGAAAGTCACGTGACTATTGGTTTTTACTGTTATAAAGCTTTCAGAACAACATTCAGCATTCAGTAAACGCTATGAAAAAAAGGTCAAACGTGATGATTTCTTTCCTCATAGCACTTGGTAGGCTAAATCTTCATTCCCAGCAGGGAGTTGAGGCGACTATGACGCAAGAGTCACGTGACTAGAAGCTGAAGTCCGCAGTTCCAAATCATTAATCAAACCCACGTTTACTGCTCCTGACCACTGGTCACCATTAGACGCACACAGCTGTTTCGCAGCAGACGAATTTCGCGGAAGCATGGAAATCACGTGACCGTTTCACGATTCTCTTCACTTATTCCTGATACAATCCAAACTCGAGCTGATTAGTCAATAGTCACGTGATCACTCTCACCGTCCAATGAGATATCAGCCGTACTTTTCAGATGACAAAAGTCATAACGGAAAATACCGATGATTTTAGATAATTGTCCACGAGGTTTTAAGAAAAACGTGATGGTTTCGTAAAGTGATTCGATCTAGTTATTTGACGTTCCACAAGATCCATACGACACAAGACTAATGATAAAACTGAAAACCAGGAAGGCAAATGGGACTTCTGTAAATGGAAAGACGAGATGGAGATTCCATAGAGATACGATTTCACAATAGACGGACATGGAGAAAGGAACAACATTATTCGGTTGATGAATGGTAACATAAAACTTTTTGCCAGAACTAAGAATTTCGTTGTACCAACCCCTGGAAAACCCTCAGGGTTGGTTGACATGTTGGTCGACATCTTAAAACGCTCCACAAGGATCACTTTACCCCAACTCTCAGGGTTAGGGGGTTTGCAGACCTTTCAACTTTGTCTTTTATCAGGTTTGCTTGCCCCCCTTAGGCATTTCCCCGGCTGCTTTCAAACCCCACCCTGTCTCAGTACACCCTCCCCGTGGGAAATGCGGCGTTGAATGAATTCCATTATGCTACAATCGACTATGGATTGATCGCTTGTGGCACCCACGTTTTCAAAGATATAATAACGAAAAAAATACTGACCATAGAACTGATAGTACTTTACATACTAACAAAGTTTCATTCAAATCGGATTGTTAGTTTGGCCACAATTAAATGTATTCAAAATTGTTCATCTTCTGTTGAAAAGGTAGATGTGCTGGGACGGGTTGGGGTTTGACAATATTCCCCCTTCCTCCCTCGGCTCATTCTCCCTTCATATAGTCGAAATGTTTTGGTGGGAAACCTAAAGCCAGGTCAGCAGAGGTCATCATCAAGGCGTTCTGCTCATGTTACGCCATGCCGACTTCCTTACATGCGTATGATTTCTTCCATTTCAAACTTGGAAATGTCTCTCCCTCCCCTTCTTATTTCCCAGATAACCTTCAGAAAAAAAATTAAAATACAAAAAGATGAAGTAAAAACTAGAAATATATATATATATATATCAATGTCTTTAACGGAGGGTGAAAAAATGGCAGCATTATTTAACAATTTTTCACCGAAAACAATGACATCTTGGGTAGGGGACCCTGTCTTTTCTTTCCTGTCGCCCCCCTGCCACGTCAACATGGACATGAATATTTCTCAACTAAAAAGGTGAAATATATAGCGAAGAATAATTCAAAACCCAACCAGCATAGGTACCATACGTACAGCGGTCCCCTTCATAATGGTGAGGGGGAAAAATGGAAACAAAGAAAGTTAAGAAGTATATTTATATATCTACATATATGTCTACCTGTCTATTTATCTATCTGTCGAACTATCTATCTATCTCTCTGTTATATCTGCCTGTCTGTATCTGTCTATTTATCTATCTATCGAACTATTTATATTTATGTCTATTTATCAATCTATCTATTTGTCTGTCTGTATGTTTATATCTATCGACCTATTTGCTATACAATCTATGTATCCATTTATCTATCTTTGTCAATCTGTCCGTCTATCTATCTAGGGTTCTATCTGTCTATCTATCTGTCTGTCTGTCTATCTATCTACCTATTTATCCATAAATCTATCTATCCGTTTATCTATCTTTGTCAATATTTCTGTCTATCTATCTATTTGTCAATCTGTCCGTCTACCTATCTATGGTTCTATCTGTCTATCTGTGTACTTATCTACCTATCTATCTGCCTGTCTATCAGCCTACCTATTTATCTATATATCTATCTCTTCATTTATCTGCCGTTGTCTGTCAATCTATCTATCTATCAATCTATCTATCTCCTGTCCGTCTGTCTCTCTATCCAATCAATCAATCAATCTGTCTGTCTATCTATCTGTCTATCTATTGGTTTACGGTTATGATATCAAGTACATTTCACGTTATGGGTCAAACCAAGGACGAAAACGTTAAACTAAAAAGACGAGAAAAAGAGGAAACGGTGCGTCAGTGTTGGAACGCGAGAATGTCGAAAAAGGCAATGTTTACCTACACTTATGCGTGCAGCTCCTGTATTGTCACCGGAATGTTGACCCTTAACTTCTTACTTTGATTTTTGGAATTCTCCCTACGAATTTCTCGTTTTCAGTGTGCAACACCGTTTAAACGTTAAGTCATCAACAGAATTCGCCAACTCACCAAACGGGTAGGCGACGGCGTAGCAGACGCCCGTTGTAAAATGCAGCGTTGCCATATTGCTCAATTAAGTGCGCATTGACAGGCATAATGCACGGCCAAGGGGAAAAGTTGTACACTTTCATGAAATGACGCTGCACTATCTCTTCCTCTTTTTTGTATTTTTCCTCTTTATGGTGATTGTTCCTTTAACAAGAGTCTCATCAAGGAAAATACTTGAAAATTGCATTCAGCACTCCCATCAGAGGCGCCATAACCAAGATGGCCGACAAAAACAAACTCATCGCCCTACCTCCTCTTCTTTTCCTATTCACCGTGGGAACATTTTTAACATTCCTATATTAACCTATAAAATAATACTTGAATTTGAATTGTTTTAAAGTTGATTAAAACAAGTGATTTTACTTTTGAATTTTAATAGGCGAGCGTATAGGTCTATTGTTACACATCTGGAGGATCATTTTCTGCAGATACTATCGTAACAATGGCTCTACAGGGCCTCTTTTGCCAAGAGGGGAAACACAATGAAAACTGTTTCGCCATTTGAATAATTGTATTCGAGACACCGGGCCTTTTACTTCGTTTTAACTTTCTGATGGAAAAGTAGAAACATATAAATTCTAACAAAAATATTCATAGATAGAGAGATGAAAAGGGGGGCGGGGGTGGAAGAAAGGAAGGGTACAAAGAAGCATAGATGGATTGGACTGATGGATGGATGGATGGATGGGTATAGATTAATAGATGGAATGATAGTTGGATAGATAGAAACACACATTGATAGATAGATAGATAGAAAGATAGATAGACAGATAGATAGATAGATAGACAGACAAATTAATAAATATATGGATGGAAAGATATAGGCAGGTAAAAAGAAAGAAAGATAGATAGAAAGATTGATAGATTGATAGATAGATAGGTAGATAGACAGGTAGAACCCTAGATAGATAGACGGACGGATTGATAAATAGATAGATAGATAGAAAGATTGACAGACAAAGGTAGATAGCAAAATAGGGAGATATATATATATATATTTACATATATATAGAGAGAGATAGATACATAGATACATAATAGATAGACGGATAGATAGATACACAAATAGATAGATAGATGTGAATATATGGGCAAGTAAAAAGAAAGAAAGATAGATTGATAGATAGATAGGTAGATAGACGGCTAGACAGATCGACAGCTGAGAGAGAGACAGACACATACAAAGATAGCTAGATAGCTAGAGAGACCAACAGACAGATAGATCGACAGTATCGATACCAAACAACAGACGAAACAGAAACACGTTTACATTTGAGAACCTTCCTCGCTTAGATGCTAACTCGATATTCCAAGTTGCTTTTCTTCTATTTCAACAACAAAGATAAATGTCTTGTTTATCGAGAATCTTCTTCAGACGCGGGTGTTCCATTTCCAACAGAAGATCGTTTTAGACATGCAGATTAAATGGACGTCCTTTCTTATTCTTCTTCATTTTTTTAACAGCGCGCGGAATTTTAAATTTTGAAATATGGCAACGCCGCCTTTTGTTCCGGTTTGAAAGGGATTCTTGGATTTGAATCTCAAAGGGGATTCTTGGTACAATGAATGAATAATGATCGAAACGGGGTGAACACACCTGCCTTCCGTACTAATGGAACAAGCAGCCGAATCATTTATCACGATTTGGAAATCATTAACTAAGTAAATCTATTCACCGCCATGCCCGACATTCTTGTTCTAGGACGGAACCGCCGCGTTTGCGCGCGCGCGGGAAATTCAAATCGCGTCAATTCTTTCTCCCCTCCCTCTCATTCATCTGTTCACTTCCTGTTCGAAACTACAAGAAACTTAACTCTTATACTATACGATTGCTAATTAAACGGGCTAATTAAGACTATAACCGAATTAGCATGCAGTCTAGGTTGTCGGCCAAAATGCTTGTTGCTGCAGGCTAACAGATGAACCGCCGTTGAGAAAGAGCGAGAGAGAGAGAGAGAGAGAGAGTACGGCTCGTTAATAATGACTGTGGGAGAAGGTGGGACCTTTTAGCTGGCACTTTATGACACCACGGTGAGAAGGTGATGAATGGCCGCAATCTGACAGTAACCCCTGCTCCGTGTACTCGTCATTCATACGGATACAGCAGACCTGTGTTAACGGCAAGAACGCGGACTGGGTAGAAATGCGCCGGTGTCGTAAACAATACCAGTGACTGGACATTTTTTTTGAATAGTAAAGTATACAGATTTGTAATTATAGTTATAATTTTTTAATATAATATATTATATTGAAATGTCGATATGAATATGTTGTATTTATGTGACAATTGATTTTAACTTTAACTAGGGAATTGTTAATTGATTTTTAGACTGTGGATTTTCTAAGTAATCGGTATAAATGTTTATATCGATTCTTGTCTATTTTATCTGTCTATCTATCTGTCTATCTATCTGTCTATCTATCTATCTATCTATCTATTTCCTTATCTATCTATCTATCTGCCTATTTAACTATACTATGTGACCATCTATTTGTCGATCTATCGTTCTGTCTATCTATTTATCTAATCTATCTATCAATATATCTATCTATATCTATCTATCTATCTATCTATATCTATCTAATCTATCTATCTATCTATTTATCTATCTATCTATTTACCTATCTATACGTATCTAAATCTATATATATCCATTTGTCTGTCTATCTGACCGCTATCCATCTATCTATCTACCTACCTGTTTATCTATCTGGCCGTGTATTTGTCGATCTGTCGTTCTATTCTATCTAATGTATACATCTGATTATCTATCTATGTATCTATCTACCTATCTACCTACATATCTCCGTATCTATCTATCTATCTATCTATCTATCTATCTATCTATCTATCTATCTATCTATCTATCTATCTATCTATCTATCTATCTATCTATCTATCTATCTATCTATCTATCTATCTATCTATCTATCTATCTATCTATCTATCTATCAATCGATCTGTCTGAAGCCCATCATACTTACAATTCAGTATTACATATGACAATATAACATTGTTTACTTCAGTTCGAATTACCATAAAGAACGAGATTGTCTTTATGTGTCAATGGACTCGCCTAATGCATTAATGTATACAAAGGTGACTGTGAGGGAAGAGAAAAACAGCGAGAAAAAGCATCGATTTTGCATATGATGCGCACACAGTTATTTCCCCTGGAAACGTTTTTACATGAATTGCTAATGTCCAAGTGGTTTGGAGAATATTTCCCGCGCGCGCAAATAAAAGCAGATATGCATAAAACGCATACATCTGAATAAACGACGAGCACACGAGGGGGGTTTGTCCCTTTTCACATATCATGTTGTCCCTTATGTATTACAATACCTCTTTCTACGCGGGATTCTTCTTAACGTATTCGTATATATGCTGTAGAGCGGGGCTGTAAGATTCTGTAAAAAGCAATAGTTCTATTCAAACGTTGAGTATTTAAGATACTGAATTAGTTTTGTGTGCTTTTGTGCATTATGGAAGATAGATACATACATAGATCGATAGATTGATTGATTAATCGATTGATAGAAAGATAGATAGATAGATAGATAGATAGATAGATAGATAGATAGATAGATAGATAGATAGATAGATAGATAGACAGATATATAGATAGAGACACAGATCGGTAGATTGATTGACTGTTCGATTGGTAGATGGATAGATAGATAGATAGACAGATAGATAGGTAGATACATAGATCGATAGATTGTTCAATTGATAGATAAATTGATATTGATAGATAGATAGATAGATAGATTAGATAGATAGATAAATAGATAGATAGATAGATAGATAGATTGATAGATAGCCGTTAAACAGTTAGATAGATAGATAGATAGATTCGTGTATTGATTGATTGACTGATTGATCGATTGATGGACGGATAGATAGATAGATAGGTAGGTAGATACATAGATCGATAGATTGTTTGATTGATCGATAGATAGACAGAGAGATAGATAGATAGATAGATAGATAGATACATAGATTTATATTTATGTAGACACACGGATATTTATAATGCCTTTATTACGAGTTCTTTCCATCTAGATAACTATTTAACTGTTTACTTGTCCATCCATGTACCTGTCTATGTATCTATCCATCTATCTTTCTATCTATCGACCTATCTGTCTATTTGTCGATCTGTCTATCTATATATCTCTTGATCTTGAAATCATCGTCTACCAGAGTTTGTGACCTCCATTCGTGTTTACCGAAAAATGCCAAGTTGGTCATTTCAAGTGGCGAACCCATATGCAAATGAGCTCTCAACACACTTTTAACATACGTGCTGAAAATCAAGGTTTGGCGAGCGGAATTTGCATAAATCAACTTTGCAATTCGTAAAAGACTGCGGAGAATCTCCACAAAGATCGAGTGGTCCAAAGATACGTCACGAAGATTCCGCTTCATATAAGATTCTCTTTTACAAATCTCGTAAGAATTCTGGCAAATTGATCAAGGAAATGCGCCTGGGGTGTTTAAGATTCTTAACATACTTCCCAGATTCTTTCTAGATAAGTTATATAAGATTGTTAATATTATGTTAGTTCATATAATAAAGGTACCAGGAGGGATTCTTATCATTTTCAAGAATTCTTCATGATTCTGGATGATTCTCTGTGATTCTTTATCTTTGTTTGGCTTATTGTACTGCTAGGAATTAAGAATCTTTCTGGCGATTGATTCTCATTCTGACGCAAGTCATGATTCTTGAAGAATCTCAGCGTTTCTTAAACCAGTTTAGAAGGAAACTTGAGATCCACTTAGAGAATCTTGTATGATTCTTAGTGAATGCATAGGATTCTCATATGATTCTCTATGATTCTTGATCTACTTTAGAACGGTGAGGCTCTCCATGTGATCAATTCATGAATCTTGAAGTACTGTAGTGATTTGCAGCCGACCTGGAAAGAATCTTGAGATTTATTCAGCGAATCTCTTGCATGATTCATAACGGACAAGAATCTCGTATGATTCTCTACGATTCCCTCTTATTATCTACACCTCATCTTGATCTAATATTTTAAAATATGATGAACTATATGCGAACACGTCATGATTCTTAACGAATCTTAACAATTCTCAATCGATCTTGAGGAATTCGAACACCCACCCAAAGAATCCTTGCATGATTCTTAATGAACTCGTAGGATTTTCACATAATTCTCAATAATTCTCAACTATATCCTTCACTTCTTCAATATCATTTCATTGTCAATTTCAAGATTCTCTCAGAGATTCTCACCCAGGTTCTTAACAATCT
>JAIQCU010002392.1:0-11063 GCA_022114935.1 Leptestheria dahalacensis
GCCCCCCCCTCTCCTGGTTGACGATGAGATGAAATCTGGTGTTTTAACTTCCAAGCCTCTCTCTCTTTAACTGTCTCATATACATTTGCAAGAGTTCCCACCTTCCCGGACCCCTGTCGTCTCCCGTCTTTTTCTACCTGTCTGAAATTTTTGCATGCCTAGTCATTTTGCTTTGTATGGGGAAAAGTTGAAAAATGAAAAAAATTCAAACTTCCGGACTAGTTTTCCTTTGCTGTTTATTGTATTTTTAATCTCGTGATTGGCTAAGCAAGGTGAGAAGAGGTGTTTATTACTATATTACTTGGAATTATTTCAATAGCAATTCAGTCAGTTATTATTATGTCAACTTTTAAATTAATACGTTTATTTACATGTACCTTAATAATCTTGATTAAAATTCACATCAGTATCGTCTTTCGATGTAACTGATAATCTCGATCTATCGTTCAATTTACCTTGTGTCATAGTTTCAGTAGAGATGGAGATATCCACGTTCGATTCCCGCAAAGATGGGCAATCAGTGGAATCAGGAGGAAACGTAACAGCGAAAACCCTATACCGCAAACTTCTACCTTCAGGTCACAGAGTTTACAAGACCGTCCGAATGAAGCGCCTAACTGCTTATTTCACTTAAGCCTCGCAAAGATGCACATGCGCAAACTGAGCAAAGCAGAGTAAGAACAAGGTAAAGTTTCCCTGATGTGGTAGACGCCCCAGGAGAAGACTGTAGAGACATTTGAGGCTAGTTACACAGCAGGAACTACGCTAGTTGTAGTTCTAGTTCTGTGTGTTTCTAGTTGACTATTTGCACTGCGTGAAAACTACTTTCTTTGTGGTCTGGCGATCGTCTAAAAATGACCACTGCACTGCACTGTGCAAGTGAACAGATGCACTGCTTGAATGCTACTTAAGTTTGATTTGCTAACGTGTACTGCTTGTACAGGTCGTGCTAACGTCCATCAAGATTACACTGCATTGCTACTTCAGTTAAAATTGCTAAATCGATACCATCTATAAAGTTTGAGCACTGCTTGAACTGCACTGCTGCCGCAGCCTTCCTAACATCTCTGACGGTCTACTTCACGTCACTTCACTTGCTTACTTCACCTTCCAGGTAATTAAAGACAGTGCTGTTGAATACACTGCTTAAAGCACTACTGTCGCAAGGCGGGAGTGAATTTTTTTTTCTGAATGCTCGTAAACCATAACTAGTAAAGCAGTTTCGTAAACAAACTGTTTGATTCTAGGGTGAAAAACATCGAGGAATTCAAAATAGCGGTAAAAAAATTCGCGCTGTTTTAGTAAGGCAATCGACATTCTTTCACAAAATCGAAACTTCCCAAAACAAGTCAGAATTAAAAAAATTACAAAAAGTTAACCCAACAATCCTAGTAATGACAATAGGAGATAAGAAACTGAATGGTATTTTGGTATTTCACGACTTATTGGGAATTTTCGATAAACTCCCAATATGCTAATAGATGCTGCGTCTCTAATTAGCCCGGTCTTGATTACTCATTACCTTTTTCAAAACTTGACATAGCATTGGGTTCGTGGGTTTTCTAACTAACATAGCTAACATTTTCAAGTAGCTTGATTGACATTATAAATTAGCTTGTCTTGATATGGAATGTATTGTGTTCATAGGCTGACTAACATTCTAAACTTGCTTAGTTTAATATGGAAATCATTCCGTTCGAAGCTTGACTAACGGTATAAACTACCTTGAATTGATATAGAAGGCATTGCGTTGTTGACTAACACTGTAAACTACCTTGACTTGACATGGAACGCACTGCGTTAACTTTAAACTACCTTGACTTGACTAACTCATAGGTTGACTAACATTGTAAACTAGCTTGACTTGACATGGAACGCACTGCATTAATAAGTTGTCTAACACTGTAAACTACCTTGACTTGACATGGAACGCACTGCGTTAATAAGTTGACTAACACTTTAAACTAGCTTTACTTGACATGAAACGCATTGCGTTCATAGGTTGACTAACATTGTAAACTAGCTTTACTTGATATGGAACGCACTGCGTTAACTGTAAACTACCTTGACTTGACTAACTCATAGGTTGACTAACATTGTAAACTAACTTGGCTTGACATGAAACGCATTGCGTTCATAGGTTGACTAACATTGTAAACTAGCTAGGCATGACATGAAACGCATTGCATTCATAGGTTGACTAACACTGTAAACTACCTTGACTTGACATGGAACGCACTGCGTTAATAAGTTGACTAACACTGTAAACTAGCTTTACTTGATATCAAACGCAGTGCGTTAATAAGTTGACTAACACTGTAAACTAGCTTGGCTTGACATGAAACGCATTGCGTTCATAGGTTGACTAACACTGTAAACTACCTTGACTTGACATGAAACGCATTGCGTTCATAGGTTGGCTAACATAGTAAACTAGCCAGCCCGTCCTAAATCGAATGGCGTCTATTTGTCGTCTTCCTTTGTCGGTGAATAACCGTCATCTGAAGGGTCCTCTGTTTCAGTGAAACGTTACGGTGTAAGACGTGTATTTTTCGTCATATCGCAGTGTCAACTCAATGTCTTCTTGAATGTAAAACTAACATGGAGCTACATTTATTACTAAATAAAAGAAATTCATACATCTCAATAGAGACTAGGATCTGCGTAATGCAGACAACACTAAATAAAGACATCCTTCAGTTAAATAAAGCTTAATTTCTTGCTTTGATGAGATGAAGGTAAATGGCCGTCTTTGTCCACAGACGTTCCATCGTCGTCTTACAGGTAAAACTAGCATGGAGCTCCTTTAATTACGGAACTTAAAGAAATAAATATACATTAATAGATATTTAAATCTGCCTAGTACAGACAAAACTAAATAGAGACATTCGTTAATTAACAAAGCTCCACAGCTTCATCCTATATTGCCTATGCTATGACGCGGTTGCATGACGTAAACGTCTTACAGCGTAACGCTTCAGTGAAACAGGGGCCCCTCAGATGACGGTTATTCACCGTCAAAGGAAGAGGACAAATAGACGTCATTTGGATCGACGCATTGAAACTAGCTTGACTTGACATGGAACGCATTGCGTTTATAGATTGACTAACATTATAAACTAGCTTGATTTGACATGGAACGCATTGCGTGCATGTTTCTCTAGATCTATTAACTCCTTACTACATAAACAAAACATTACAACTTCTTAGGAATCAGCTAGATGTTTTCAAAGTTGCTTTGGCTTTAATTCTCCTGTTCTGCTGTTTTGCTGCTTCACGAAATTCTTCAAGTCGCGCTTTGATTTGGCTGTTTGTTAAACACGTATGGTACGGTCAGGAACTTTTTTAAGGATTATAAAACGCACTCCAAGATTATACGTTTCAAAAGGTAATTCTCTTTCAATAGGTAAGGCTTTGTTAATTGGATATTGCAGCAAAATTGAATTTATGCAGAGAAAATATTAAGTGGCTTACTGAAATTTCTTTCAAACTTTATCTTCAGAATATAATCTGCCTGTTTATGCGACATATGTAAACTTTACATTCAACCCTATTTATTTTAAGGTACAAAAAGATGGTAGAAAGGCCATGGAGACCCGTTTTTGAATTAGATTCTAAGCTCACGACGAAGCTTCTATTGGTCCATTTCTCTAAATAATAAATAATTTTAATATACCAAATCAACCGCCGCATTTACCATGGAGTCTATCAGGGCAGGTTCCCTTTTTATATTTCATATATTTATACTTCAATGTATGTTCAATATTTTTACATTATGTTTCAGTACAGAAGAGATGTAGCTGTTGTTTTCAAATAGCTCAAATGATGACAATTTATTAGCCTTTACTGTTCCAAATAGACGTTAAGAATTGAAATTGTTCTGTCATGTTCACTACATTTTACATTGAAAAAGGTCATGAGCAATCAAGTTCGAGCTAAATTAGAGGCGCAGCATATTGACCGTCATCTATTGAGAGTTTTTAGAAAAGTTCCAATTCGTCGTAAAATATCAAAATACCATAGTCTTTTTTACTACTGTCATTACAAGGATTGTTGGGATACCATTCTGTATTTTTTTTATGTTATTCTGATGTATTTAGGGAAATTTCCATTTTGTGAGAGAATGTCCTTTTTCCCTGACTAAATCAGCACGAAGAATTGTTTTACCCTGGAATCGAACAAGTTTGTTAAAGGAACTGCTTCACCAGTTATTGTTACGAGCGTTCAGAAAAAAGAGGTTTTCCACTCCCGCGAAACTTTGCGTTAAAGTTAACCGGCAGTGAGGCGCTTCCCAGTCACTTGAACGACCACATAGGCCACTTTTTCACCAATTTTCATCAAGATCAGATCAAGATCACTTGGTACAGTGCACGAGTCCTGACCATGAGTCATGAGTTATTTTGAGTCATGAGTCATTACCCTTCTACCAAGTTTTCCTATCGTCTCTTTAAGTTGCATGGACTACTTCAAAATTACTTTAATTAGAATCTTAATTAGACGTATTTGTCTAAAGTAACTTGAGAGTTAGAATTTAGACGTAACCTAATAACCATAACCTGGTAACCTAATAACCATAAATGCATAAAGTACTGCGTGTGTTTCGCACTCTCGCTAAGTTCTTGAAAGTAACTTGTGCTGTATGAACGCAGTTCTCGCGGTCTTGCTTTCGACTTTTAAGTTCCAGTTCCCTTATCCAAACGCAGAGCAATGCAGAACCGCTGGTTAAAAACTACCAATCTGTAGGAGTCTCGACCTACAGATGTAGATTCCAATCTGCAATAAGATAACAATAAGATAAAAAGCAATAAGATATCAAGTTTGCCGTTTTCTTTCAAGATCAACTCAAGAATCCAGAACTGCCTTGTTGAAAATGTGTAACTGAGTATAACTGCTTTATTAAGTACTTGTACAAGTCGTCTCTTGGTATCAGATCTGTAAGGTTGTTCCAGTTCCAGTTTATGCTCATTGCTTTTCGTGCACCATTCGCGTGACGTATAGAGTAAACAAAATATATGTCATATTTCTAATATAGATCAAGATTCTACTCCGCTGTTCTGGTGAGTGCCTCAAAGCATCTGATAATCGAATATTAAACAAGTAAGTAACACTCAAGCTATCATTATCAATATATCTAGATATGGATACATGTCATGTATCTAATATAGATCAAGATTCTACTCCGCTGTTCTGGTGAGTGATCGCATATCATAACCATATTCAGTATTATGACGGAATATGTCAATCTAGTTTCGTTTGAATCAAACGAAGACTTTGTCAGTAACAATCCAGCAAGCCAGAGTGAATTCTAATGTTTTTACTTTTTATTTCGATACCCATGGCGTACATAACTGAAGAGTATGGCAAAAGTTCCTGTACTGTACACATATACAAAAAAGCGAGTCAAATCCGGTTAGTCACGATACCAACAAAAAAGCACCAAAGCACCATCCTGTTTTGCTTGAAAACCATTCTCTAACTCGATTGGTTGCAGAAACTCAGGACTGTATTGTCTCCGTGACGAGCCCAGTCCAGGAGGTGGCCATCAACTTTGACACTGTGTAAGCAGCCGATGAATCCACCGTAGTAAGGCGAAGGCAGTCCCAATGGCAGATACCCACTTCCACCTGAATTACCGAGAAAGTGAAAGGCTAACTGTACGTTGTTCTTTATGAAAGAATCGTCTACCGATCCATAATTTGCCACTAGTATTGAGAATAGTAGCTCCTTGGTCTGCAGTGATGTGCACAGGCCTCTCCTGATCCACTTGAATGAAGGCGAGACGCTTCTTGCGCTCGACAACGAGGGTGTGCCATTCATTGTCACTGACGTTAACCTGCAAGAAAGAAACGTTCTTCAGATAGATAGATAGATAGATAGATAGATAGATAGATAGATAGATAGATAGATAGATAGGTAAACAAGTAGAGAGAGAGAGAGACAAACATGATATTTGGAACCAAACTTAGAATCCTGATCGTGTTATAGAATTGTAGACTGTTATTACGTTGGAACGGGCGGTCAGGAAAGACGTCTGTTTGCCTAGATTGAAGCTAAGCTCCACGAAGGAATGAACGATGGCTACAGCAAAGTAGTCCGTCTGCAAGGATCGGCCCCGACTGAGCCACAGCAGAAGACCATTGGCTGATTTTGTGCGGAATTGAAGCTCGAAACGATTTGATCGTTGACTTTTCGCGCTATATTTCAATGAAAAGTTCATTATTTGTTCGTCTATCTGACAAGACGTGTTTAAAAACTCACATGTGTTTCAGCTGATTGGGGAATTTCAGGAATGTGTTTCCGTTAAACTGCACGATTTTCCCGCGGAATGCTTCATTCAAATCTGGAAACGAGAAACCAGTTTCAGCGATTTCACTTGTTACTGTTAACGTGATAATACCGTTACGCTTTTCGCATCGTTTCCCAGAGAATCCGTGCTGACATTTGCAAACGAAATTGGCCAATAACGGCTGGCAAACCCCGCCGTTGTGACACGGGCTGCTGTGCTGCTTAGAGGCTGCCGAGGCGCGTGAGTGAAACGTTACAGGCCAGTATCCACACGGTGGACCGCGGTAGATGCCGACTCCTTCGGAATGCGTGCTGCTCTCCATCAGTTTATCAAAGACCTGGCCATTAACCACGACGCGCTGGATAGCACCCTGGAAAGCGGCCAGTTTTGGAACGTCACGGGGCAAAGTCACATTGAACCTAAGAAAATAATAAATTCCATCTTTTCAGTTAAACTGTAATTTGAATGTTATTGTATAAGACTTAAATACAAATATATTTCAAAATGTAGTAGACTATTTGTTAGGTGCGAAATCCACTTACTTGAGCCCTCCTATGTAAAAAGGCGTTTCCAGGTTGAGTTCAGAAAGGGGCCCCATGGATCTTCCGCGGTGAGACGAACGTTCATCCAGTTTCAACGTTGCTTCTTTGCCTTTCCGGCTGATCCGAACGCGGTGCCACTCGTAGAGAGTCACTCTTTCAGAGGACCTAAATTCAATCGCAAATGTTATAATGATTGTAATACTGCAATAACTAAACTACAATAAAAAATTACCAAAATCATAATAATAAACTATTATTGACTTGTGTACTACTCATTAGGGGTTTATTCATTGATACTAACGTAACAACTCCAGCTCCGCTTCCCAGATCCCAGCGAAACTGCATGCGTCCCCCAAGCAAACCGAGCCAGATGAAATCACCGCGACCGCCGCCATCTTGCGCCGCGTAGACGATAATCCCGTCTGAGGATCTCGTGAGAAACCACACTTCAAGGTCCAGGTTGAGTCCCACTTGAAAGGATTCCTGCAGTGCGATGAAACTGGGTCCGTGAGCTGTGAATTCCGGAATGAGGACCTCGTGCTTGGAGTTGTCAACTAGAGTGACAGAAAAAAACATATAATAAATATAACAATAATAACAATAAAGTAACAACCAAATAAATTATAATAGTAGACACGTAATGAAATAGATGGACGGATGGATGGATGGGCGGACGGATGGATGGACGGATGGACGGATGGATAAATGGATGGACAGATAGTCGGATGGATGGATAGATGGATGGATGAATGAATGGTTGAATGGATAGATAGATAGACAGATAGATAGATAGATAGATAGAGGGGAACTTGCTTTCAGTGCAGTGAATTCCCTTCTTTCCTTCAGGGCATTTGCAACTGTATTTAGTGTGCACCGGTACGCAGGTGGATCCTTCGACGCAAGGTGAGCTGACGCAAGGGTTTGTGACAGTTTCGCACAGTCTCCCTATATAAAAGCGATAGTTTTAATTAATATAAACTTAACATTAAAACAATGGAAATACAATCTATATATCAATTTTATGTTATAATAATAATAATAATAATAAATTATGATAATAATCAAATATATTAAATACCTGTAAAGCCCTCTCTGCAGGTGCACGTAAAGTTGTACCCACTCTTCCAGAGGCAGGTTCCATTGTTGGCGCACGGATTTTTCCGACAAGGATTCACTCCGCACTGGGTGATTCCATTCATACGGACTACGTTACTGCTCGGTTTCTGGTGGCTGGTCAGAAGATCCAGCGAGTTGCGGTGTTTGTTATCGTTTCTGATGGGTTTCCGGCCTTCTGTGGATACCTGGAATGAAACTATTTTCCGACCCAACTTGACACGGCGCATGCAGCCAACGAAGCCGGAAGACGTTCCAATCTTTTCGTACATTCTAGAAACAACGTCAACAGAATTCTCTTAGAAATCTAAAGTCTGATGTATATGTTATTGCCTTGCATTACTTAGAAGTGGTTAAGGTGATGGGAACACTTCCCAAGTAGATGTTGCTATCCAGATCGAGTGACTGATGGATTCCGGGTGATGTGGCAGCGATATCTTCATCATGGTCGACCCTTAACCAGCCGTCTTGACGATACCTTTGAGCAGCGACACGGTGCCAGTGGCCCAGTCTAACAGGCCCTTGGGAACGCAGGACAACGGGGCCATTTCCCACATCAAAACGTAGCTCGACGTGTCTAAATTAATTATAAACAAAGGAATGTAATTACTGAATTGAACCAGTTCATTAGTATTCATTAGTAAAATCCCCCTTAAAAAACGAGGTAAAGGGTTATAGTATACCCGGATACAAGGGCTAGGGAAAAGAAATCCTCCCCATGTCGATTCTGCTGCGCGTAAAGGATCACACCATCACTGAGCAAAGTCTTGAACTCCAACTCGACACTCAGTTTGTCCTGCGCTTTGATTTTCTTCACCTCGACGTAAGACTGGCCGTGAAAGGCTGGAATCTCCCACGGTTCTATTTCTTCGTCTGTAAAAGATATACATAATGAACTTGGATATGAGCAATGAGGTTAATTACATGAATGAAATTTCTTTACAACCTTCTCCCACAGTGCTGCGTTCACACAAGGCTCCCGTCCGGTCTGGAGGACAGATGCAAATGAAGGATTCCAGACCCAGCGGTTGACAAGTCCCGCCGCTCAAACATGGCGAGGAACTGCACGACGAGATGCCGACTTCTGCCGAAACGGAAGGCACGTTTTCTGCACAGAGAACCTCAGTTATAGGATAGTGTGGCTTCCCCGTGAATGTTTTTCGTGTAATATACCTATGCACTCTTTCTTATCCAGGCTGCCGGCGTAGCCATCGGCGCAAACGCAGCTGAATTTCACGCAGACACTGTTGGTTACGGAGAAGCAATCTTCGTCCCTGTAGCAAGTGTCTCCAAGGAAACCGGGGATCTGGACTGAAGCGACCGTTGGCCTCCGCACGACCTTAATGTTATTTTGGTTAAACTAGCATTAACATCACAACCGTGAACATAACGACAAAGAAAACTTTTCAGATCGACAGACAGATGGATGGATGGGCGGATGGATGGGTGGATGGCTGGATGGATTGATAGATAGAGAGAGAGAAGATGGCAATAGAGGTCGACAGACTCGTGATACTGAATCAACTCGTAATATCGCATTTATCTCAAGGAGCTCAACTTAAAACTAGATTTGATTATGACGTATACCTGTTGCAAGGAAACAATGTCGGGCCTGTTCCAGTTGAGTGGTACGACTTCTACGACATGCCGAGTCGCTTTGGAGACTCCAGCGGCGTCTCCGGCCGGTTTGGAGTTCACGTCCTCCATGCAAGGTCCCTCGTAAGCGACATCGATGTCAGTTTGGCGGCTGCACGCCGCCAGGCGCAAGTCGCATTCGGACGTATACGTGAAAGAATCGGACCCGCAGACGGATTGATCTTCAGATACGACGGGGCAGTCCATCGGACATAGGCAAACTGCCTGACCATGCAGATCCTATTGACGTATCGAGTGATGAAAAGATTTGTTCTTGCGTGTGCTATTAGATGGCAGATAATTATACATAGATCGATAGATAATTGAACGGTTGGATGGATGGTTGGATGGATGGATGGATGGATGGATGGATGGATGGATGGATGGATGGGTAGATAGACAGTTAGACAGGCAATGTTACAGAGACAAATAGATGGGTAGACAGATAGATAGATAGATAGACAGACAGACAGATGGATAGTTAGATGGTTAGATATTAATTAGGTATTAATGTCTATCTATCTGTCTGTCTGTAGATTAATTGACAGACAGACAGATAGATAGATAGGTAGACAGACAGACAGATAGATAGATAGATGGTTAGATATTAATTAGGTATTAATGTCTATCTATCTGTCTGTCTGTAGATTGATTGACAGACAGAGAGAGAGAGACAGACAGATACACAAACAGACAACCGGATACATAGATTGACAAAGGGATGAGTGAATGAATCGATGGATGGACAGATGGATTAAGAAATATTTGTACTTGTTTTAGACTTAAGATAAAGTAAATCGGATTGGAAGATACAAAAATATTGGTAAACTTTTCAAAGGAATTTGAAGGGCAGACGACTGAATCTTACCTGACAAATGGCGCCGAACCGGCAGGTCAAATCGGAACAATGTCGGGCCTCTCGTTCGTAAACTTCGGTCAAGCCGCATCCATTCGGAGCCTCGTCTATGGACTGACCGCTGATGCATCTATCGCACTTGGTCGACGATGCCTCTGGACGACAGACGCAGCGACCGGTCATCTGTTCGCAGTCTTCTCGGAGGGAACCCAATGGATGACAGTTGCACGCTAGCAATACGACACCATCTTGACTTTATTTCAGTTTGTTTTACTTAACTTAATTAGAGTTAGAACAATGTATAAGATTGTCTAATACTGTATTGAAATTTAAGGTATTTTGGTCATATGAGGAAGAAGATTACGTTGGCATCCCGTATCGTTGACGTTGAGGTGAAGTCCCCAAAAGCCGGGAAGGCAGCGGTCGCAGCTATGGCCTCCGACTCCTTCTTTGCAGTGACACTGGCGTGTCGTAGGGTCGCATTTGTCATCCATCGATCCTGTTAATCACAGGTTATTAAACTATCATTACTACTTATTAATTATTCTTAGTTTTATTATTATTATCACTATATTGCTAATTTTACTGCAGTTGAATTTGAATTTGAATTTGAAATTGAAATCAATATTAT
>JAIQCU010002393.1:0-2500 GCA_022114935.1 Leptestheria dahalacensis
ATGGCCAGAGTGGCCGCAGAATAAAAGCGGCTGTTGAGATCGTCCGGAGACTCCAATCCGATTAGAGCCTAAGGGGCGCAGTGTTTTTAAGTCGATTTCAGAAATCTTTTCCGACATGACTGATTAGGTAAGGACACTAATCGATGGTCTTCTCCAGCCCAGGCAGAGGGGCTCAGTTTGACATGGATTTGAATCTTCCTTGCATGAGATCTGTCATATGGTCAGGATGTTGAATAAATGAGTGTCTCAACCCTGAAAACGTATTGCTTTTTAAGTTTTCAGCGTCCGTTCTGATTTCATTTACCATCGCTAATGGAACCCACTGGAAGCAATACTATGAATGGGGAAAGAGAAGAATCTCGAGTGTCATGTTGAGTGAAAACAATAGGATTCTTTCTTCACGAGACGGAAAACAATCTGAGGGTCTGTGTATCTAAGAGAAAGAAAGGGAGGAAGCACACATTTGATATGTCAGGTAATAATGCGTTTTATTTGTGGATCCCTTTGTGTGAGTGGTAAATTAATTTCAGGCCACATTTGGTATGAAGCAGCAAAACTGGCTGTTGCCTTTTCAGAACCCTCGGCGTCTTGTCACTTGGCCGTCATGCTGCTAAACGAGTTTCTTTCAAGGTTAAAAACCCAACATCAGCGCGCAACTCCGGTAGTTTGGCTCCCGCAAGATTCAACATTACTTCACATTCTTTCTTCTTTTTTTTGCGTGCAGTTTCACATTCAGTCAGAAAAAAGAATCTTCCGTCGTTCTCCAGGTGCAGGTGTCCCTGTGAGCTACCGATGCACCCAGCTCTGCTGATTTAAAAAAAACTCCACCAAAAATTTATTTTCACTTTCTAAAACACCACGTTATCGTTTCTGTCGTAATTAGTTCATCTTCTATAGAACGCAATTATCTTGAATGAATTCCCGCGTTTTCCTTGTTAGTTATATCGATTTATAACCAGCGCCATCTATTGGGAGAAACCGGAAACAAGCTAAAATGGCGGACTGTGAGCTAAAAGACGGTTAAGGTCAATTGCAGTCGATAGCCAATGTTGAGTTTAGAACATCCACGTCGAGTTCATCGCTGTACTTGGGATAGTTTAAAAGTGGTGGACTAATATTTATCTGTGCAGCGCAGACCACCCATTAGTATCCAATGTTCAGCGGAGCCATGTGTGTCAAGAGCGATAGACTGTAGCGACGCCGCCGCCGCCGTAGTTTTTAGTCGGCTGTCGTAAAAGCAGGCTCCCTCGGTAGGGATTTAAGAAAAAAAAGAAAGGGAAATAAATATTTTTATGGAGCTGTCAATGTATTTTTTATATCTAAAAATAAATTTTAAAAAAGAAATAAATAAAGACGGGAGCCCTCAATTCCAATTATGTTAGTCCCAGTTTATATTACTCGCTTATCATGGAATTTCATCGGCGACAGGGTCTTCTTTAGTCTCGTTTTTGTTGCATCTTGTGTTTGTATCTCGGTTTCTTTCAAGGATTTCGTGATTCCTGTCATTCTTGGCCTTTTTCTGGTCTTGCTTATCCCACCGGCGTTCATCCATCTTTTGACAAGTCAAATCAGACAGTTACCGCACATTAAAGAGTTAATATCTATTAAATATAAAGATAGAAAGAGGAGGGAGAAAAAAAACGGTCGATGTATTCTTAGGCACGGTGTAAATATTTGCTTGCGAGCGCTCTCCAAAGTAAATATATAAATCTGGCAACGCCGCAAGTGGGAAAACCGTTACGTTCTGACTCCCTCAAGCCCCGCCTTTGATTTTTAAATTTAGAACAGCAGCATCCGACGCCCCGTTAAAATATAATTAGCTGTTTCTCGTCACCTAACAACCTCGTTAATTTCTTCACTGATCAACTTTGAGGAGATACAAATTAGTCGGTTCCCCTTTTATTTTAATACGTGCTATTTTTACTTGCGCGCTGTGAGTCAACATTGTGTTTTTGGCAAGCCTTCATCTTGTGCGACTCGAGAAGCGCAACCGTTATGCCGCGTTCTAGGTGACGCATGATGTAACTATGATTGTATTACATAGAGAGTTGCTAGTATTATGATTAGTTAGTTATAGGATAAGTTAACCATGAAGTAACTAATGAGTATTCGTATTTAAGGTACGAGTAACACGGAATAACATTGTTTACTTTCTGAAATGCTGACTGCGCAGTTGTAATCATAAATGTGATAGAGAATGTGATTACTAAACGGTTACTGATTCACTTACCAATTAAGCTAATGTTTTGTGATTACAAAACGATTACTCTAATTACTTATAAGCAGTACCCGAGTAACGCGGTTACTCTCTTCAATCAACCTTCGTGAATGATTACTATACGATACTAACTATACGATTACTAAACGGTTACTATTCCACTTACTAATCGTGACTTGTCTTATGTGATTACTTTCTTTGACATTAGCCCGGCTATGATTACCCTATTAATATCATTCTGTGACTGCACAGCGATGAGCCAGTAGATAATGATTACTTACC
>JAIQCU010002393.1:7500-11059 GCA_022114935.1 Leptestheria dahalacensis
TTTTATCTATCTATCTAACTCTAACTGACTATCTATCTATCTATCTATCTGTGTATCTGTCTATTTGTCAATCGATCTGTTCTATAACTATGCATGTATGTATCTGCTTATCTATATATCATCTATATATCTGTCAGTCTATCTACCTATCTATCTATCTATTTATCTATCTGTCTATCTATCGATCTGTCTGTCTATCTGTCCATCTATTTAACTATCTATCTACTTATCTATCTATATATCTATCTGTCTCTCTGTCTGTCTATGTATCTATCTATATGTCTGTCTGTCTTTCTATCTACCTATCTATTTATTTATCTATCTATCTAATCGATGTATCCATCTGTCTACTTGCCTGTCTATCTATACCTAAGCAAAAACGGCAGTAAACCTTGTAAGATATTCGTAGAAAGTTACCAACTCGGTCGAGTGTTTCATTTCACTCACCCCATGGGTGACTCTCCCTCCACATGAGAACACATAAACGAAGAGGGGCGAGTTTATAACAACGCCGTCACCATGGTAACCGAGCCCCCTAAATGGCTAAAACGTGACGTACTGTTTAGAACTTTTCGCTATTGATCCCTTGAAGCGAAAGCAACCTGGACTCGAAGCCCAAATGCCATACGCACGATCTTTATACCTTCTCCTCTGCGTTTCGCATACTTTGCACGCCAAGCGACTGTTTCCAATCTTCAACCAAGTTCTTACTCGAAGGGGTTCGCAACTTTCCATCTTTTTAAGAAGTTGCATAGAATGTCGATATCAACAAATGTAAAGTTTGATTCAGTATTCACGTACGTCGGAAGTATACAGTCTAGAGTATTAAAAATGGTTGATGCTGGGTAAAAGTTGATGGCTCATTGCTCATAAACTATCGAAGATATAGCTACGCAAAAAATACTGCGTGTAGACCTAGTAGTACTTAATGTATGGGTCAAGTTTCGTTGAAATCGGCCTGTTAGTTTAGCCATAATAAAATCGTAAAGATTAGGAATTACAGTAATTTTCCGTCTTTGAGGACCGTTTTCTTTGCTGTCGATTGTACTTTAAAGGTCGTTGAGAAGTTGCTTCAAAAAGTAACCCAACCGTATCTCAAACTTCCAAGAACTTCTAATAGTGATTCTGAATTCATGGGATCTTGCAATCACGATTCAAGATAAACTGTCAGAAACTGAAATTTGACCTCGACTGAGCTTCAACCGACTTTTCTATCTGTAGAATACTGTTTATCTCTAACAAGCGATTGTATATTGTTTACCGTGAGAAGACATCGCGGCCACTTCCGCTAGATTCACTATACAAAGGGAAACTGTCAGATGGATAATACCAGCTCTTCCGAGACCATTTTCGTTGGATAGATTTTGATCTCTTTCTTGGGGAAAAGGTGCGATTGCTGTGTATTCCTTGACGGACGAAAAACAGAATAGAAATTGTGGGAAAATAGTAAGTCAGTGACGATCCGATCAACATTCTAGACTCAGATATCCATCAGTCGCTTTTATACGAATACAGTCTAGTACACATGGTATTGTATCCGCCGTTAGTAAACTATTGGCCAAGTTATTAGTAATATTTAGTTAATTGTCTTCATTGTTTTTGATAGGATTACCAGGTTGGTAGAATATTAGATTACCCACGCGGTTTGTACACAATAACCACTTGCAGAAAGGACCTCCCGCTGGCCAAACAAAGCGCTAATGAAATCTACTATCAATTACCTGGACACAGCGAACCAAATGAATCTAATTCTCCGAGTAGAAATAATCACGAGAATGTAACAAAAGAGGAATCATGCAAATTGTTCATAAATCAAACCTCTCACAGGTGCGCAGTTTTTCGTTCCGGCGGGGACGCCCTCGAGGTGAAATCTCAACCGGGGGTCCCAAGCGTCCCCGGCGCCAACATGTTTTGCAGGTTCTCCTCGGCCGAACCCTAGGCGAGTTGTTGTTCCTGTCCGTTTCGAACATGGCTTATAATTACAGTGCCAAGTTCAACTAGGATTTGAAACAAGTCAAGAAAACGGAGGTTGCACTTCCTGTTACTGGACAAACTCACCTGGGGTTTAGATAATTTGTGTAGCCTGTGATATGATATACACGATATGAAAGATACTTGTACACACATGATGCAATATCATTGCCAAGTTCACCTAGGATATAGTAATCAGCTGCTAATTCAGTATGCTCATGAAGGACAAAGTCGCCTGGGGTTTTGAATACAAGCCAAAATCTATAGAACCGATTATAATCTTAGTGCTTGTACTGCGCCTATTGCCAAACTCACCTAGGATCTAGAAGTACGACTCTTCACTTTAACTGCTGTGCTAATCCGGTCTATATGAGCCAGGGATCAACTATATCAAACAGTATCCATGTGCACCGATCAATGCCAAGTTCACCTAGGGTTTAGAACTGGGGCGACATTACCCTTAACCTTGAAAAGTGCTTTGCATTCCAGTACGAAACTTACCCGGGTCATGAAGCTCCTCATCCAGGTGTGGCCTTAAACACAATCCGTATACAGTCTTGATCAATAAAAACGGGTTCTTGCTGGGTAGAAGTTGATTGCCTATTGCTCCTACACTTACAAAGATATAGCAACCCAAAAAATACTGGGTGTAGATTTAGTACCGCTTAATGCACTGGTAAAATTATATCGAAATCGGTTCGTTAGTTTCGCCAAAATAAAATCCTAAAAATTGCACGTTACCATAATTCCCCGCCATTCGCAATTCCTTCTTTTTCGCTTTAGATTGTACGCTGTATACTATATTATTAGTGTTATTTATTATGCTATTAACCTAGCCTGTATATTCTGCACATGAATAAACTCGCTCCCGACACGGTGGGTAAACTGGTAAACTCTTCCGCGGGGGCTCAAACGAGCGCTTCGCTCGGGAGCCGGTCTGCAGTTTAGTCGCTACCTTCTGCCCTCAGGGCGCTTTCCAATGAAAACTGCCCGCCCCGCGGATTATGTCGGTAACTCTTTTTCCTCTGGCGGCGGGCCAAATTAATATTTAATTAAGGCGACTTGTAAGTTTTGAAGAGTTATTACGTAGGCAAAGAAGGGGGGGGGGACTGTATTACTGTTACTGTGTGTCTGGCGAGCAAGGGCGAGAGAACAAAAGCCCCGACAATTTTCACAATATGATGCGTAATTAGACGAGGAAAATAAGAAAATAAGACGCGCGGCACATTCCCCTCACACGAGAACCCACGTCTTGTTTTACTGCCGACTCTTCTTTTTATCATCTTTCACCAAACCTTTCTTTTCACTCGTCTGTATACACACACTATATACAATGCCCTCTCTTACACACGAAACTTTCTTGACAATACTTAATTAGATTAGATATAATTGATATGTATGCTGCCCTGGTGCAAAAGAAGCATCTCTCTCCTTCTTAGACTGATGGAAGATTGTTGAATTTAGCGTTTTCAAGGTTGTCCCGCGAAGCGCCCCGTATGAAAATAACTACCCCAAAAAGATAGACGACGGCTAGTCTGCGAGTAATCGTTTCTTCGCTGTTTATTAGCTGTTCGTTAGATTTTCTTCC
>JAIQCU010002394.1:0-11054 GCA_022114935.1 Leptestheria dahalacensis
TATACTCGGATCGTGAGCTCCTAGGAGCACCGAATTAAACATGCAAAGGAAAACTGAACGATAAGAAAGATAGGCCAAAGGGGCGAAATCGCCTATTCAAGAATCATCGGAGTGGGAACATGTCCTTAAAGTTCGTCAACAAGGAATCGCAAAACCAAAGTCAACGTCATCGACTCGTGGGTAGGAAATCTTATCAGCTGCAAGACCGCAGAAACCGAGGCGATCAAGCAACTGCCAGCACCAAAGTCTCAAGCAGAAGTCCGAAGTCTCAAGCAGAAGTCCGAAGTCTCAAGCAGAAGTCCGAAGTTTCAAGCAGAAGTCCGAAGTCTACTGGGCATGACGAACTACGTTTCCCTTAGACCATAGATAGAATAGGACCGGCGATGGGGTGGCTTGGCCCCAAGCTTTTTTTTTGTACAAAGCTGGGAGCCTGCCCGGTGACGTCAGTAGACAGGAAACAACTGACGATCACGAGGCGCATTTGGCGCTCAAACTTTCTCTTCTGTTGAGAGGGCTTTATTAGTGCTGTCTGCCGCACTCGATGCAGCAGGAACCACTAGATAACCACATAAGTGTATTGATGAAACTGATCATTGCTCAGTATTTCAAAATTCGACTGTCATACGAGTCAGCAAAGAAATCTGCCCTACTAGCCGGTTCGAACAAGATTCGCCATAACCTGACCAAATTAATTTAGTTTGATTTTTCAAACAAATTATTTCATGGTATATTTAATGGCAAAATAGTATTTTGACATATGGAATTTCACGTTTCTCGACGTTTTCACACTTTCCACAGCAGTTTGGACAAGGAAAACATTTCAGTGGCAACACAGTACTTTGAATTCTCGTCTTGCAAATCTTATCGTGCAGATCTGTAACCTCGTGGAGCTCGTTGGCAACTTGCTTATGTTGTTCGTAACGATTCGTGTTAACTCGAGCTGAGTGTACTTGAAGAGTTGTCATTTGAATTGTTCCCGCCTTCTGCGTCGAACATGTTCAGCTCGTTCTGCCTTGATGAAAAGGGCTGTCAATCGGACTTGCCTTGGAAACTTGGTATTTGCAAACAAATCAGAAATTTAAAAAACAGTCCCTTACTTCAAACATACACAACATTGTACTATCTCTTGGGTTATCTTAGACCTCTATGTACAAGCACAAGCAAGGTAAATATAACAGTTGAAGCTTTGTTTTTTATTCTTTTAAAATTAAAAAAACACTACATGTATACTTGCCTGTTTGCTCGTTTCATTGTGTTCTAAAATCCTTGAATGTTGGAATGTTTTGTTGCGATCGAATTCAAAGGTAAATCATCGACAAAGCCAATAGAAACGAATGTAAACAAACCGTGCGCCTCGTAATCGTCAATTGTTTCTTGTCTAGTGACGTCACCCCAAGGTCGCAAGGTTTGTAGAATTTTTCCAACCAGCCACAGCCAGTCTGTTTTATCTATGGTCTAAGATGTTTCCAGATTCATCCCGAACTACTCAATCATAACAGCGCCCCTGAGACGACCGCCGAAGAAAAAGGAAAATTTCAACTGGACCGAAAATCAGGAAGCAGCACTTCAGTCGTTGAAGTCAGCCCTCACCATGCAGCCAACGCTGGAGTCGACCCTAGTGGTCGACGCTAGCCCGGTTGGCCTTGGCCGCCATACTTACGCAGCAAGATGGCAACGTCGAGAAAGTTGTTGCGTATGGCAGCAGGTCCCTGACGCCCACTGACACAAAATACTCGCAACTGGAGAGAGAAGCCCTCGCCATAACATGGGCATACTCTCATTTTCGTCTCTACGTTCTAGGCAAGCCTATGACCGTTAGACAGACCACAAGCCCCTGGTGTCGATTTTCAACAACAAGTCGTCACACACAACCCGAGGCTGGAAAGATGGTTGACCAATCTTCAGCCGTACGACATTACGGTGAACCACATCGCCGGATCGACAAATACTGTAGACTATTTGTCGAGGCACCCATCAAAGCTGGAAGACCGTAGTACACCGAGACACCGAAGCGCATGTCAACGCTATCCTTCGTCTCAACGCTCCAAAAGCTTTCTCGTTAACCGAAATCGTCGCGGCAACCATAGAGGACGTCACCATACAAGCAGTCCTACGCAGTTTGCGAACAGGCAGCTGGAATGCGAAAACGAATAACTTGCAAGGTACTTCCAGTGTCGATCAGAGCTCGCAACTGCTTACACCGGTGAAATATTACTAAGAGGCGGAAAGATTTGAATCCCGCAAGCACTTCCAACAGTGGATCATCAAAATCGCGCACGAACCACATCTTGGAGTGGTGAAAACTAAATAACTCCTGCGCGACGAAGTCTGGTTTCCCAACCTGAACGAAATGGTCGAAGCAACCGTTCGCAGCTGTGCACAGACAGAAGTCAACGAGAACCGATTTGCCCAACAAAGATGCCGGAAACTCCGTAGAGCCACGTCGGCATAGACTTCATTGGTCTTCCCACCGGAGACAAAGCCCTCGTCGTAATAAGTGCATTCTCGAGATTTCCGGAAGAGCAGCTGATGAAAACAACAACAGCACCAGCAACCATTGCAGAACTTCGAGACATCTTCCCAAGGTACGGAGTCCCGGACTTTCTCAAATCAGACAACGGTCCCCCGTTCACCAGCAACCAGTTTGAAGGCTTCACGATCGAGCTTGGAATCACCCATCGAAAAAATCACCCCGCTATGGCCAGCAGCAAACGGCGAAACAGAGAGGTGCATGCAGGTCCTCAACAAAATGGTACGAACAGCCGAAGCACAAGCGACAAACTAGAAAAGGAACATCTCCCATCGCTCCTCATGGGCTTATCGTTCATCCCCCCACGGAACAACAGGTGTTGCACCAGCCATCCTAATGTTTGAAAGGATCATCAGGACCAAGCTACTTGAAGTACGCTCGAAGCCCAATACCAAACTGGAGAATTTAGTGAAAGAAAGAGACGCAGCAGCGACGCAAAAGATGAAGCAGGCAGCTGACGCTCACAGCAAAGCCAAAAAATGGTTCTTTCGTCCTGGAGATAAAGTCATCCTCAAAAAAGACGCTCGTTTGAGGAACAAGCTGGACCCCCTACCCGAAAGTTACGATTACACCATAGTCAAAGTGAAGGGACCCATGGTAACGGCGAAGACAGAAAAACACGAAGTTACCAGGAACAGCTCATTCTTTCAACCGTACAATGTTGGAGATCCATTCCTGCTCGAAGACCAACAGCCAGAGCATCCGGCCACAATCAACCCTGATCCAGCTGAGGGCAACCCAGTGGAAGACGCGGTCCAGCCGGAACCATCCAACGGACCAGGACCGAGAGAAGAACAAGAAAAGAAGAAGACATTTGCCGTAATACCAAGGGAGTAGAACCAAAGAAAGAAGAAGATGCCGAAAAGATTTGAAGACCACATTCTAAATAACTGAAAATTTTCAGTTCTCCAGTATTCATTCGAACCTAAGTAATGAACAAGGGCTAACTGCTGCACCCAACAGAAAAATTCCACGAAGCCCGGCCTCTGCATGGTGGAATTAAAAATTTGAGACAAGAAAAATTTTGGTTACCTCTACATAAAGGATTCCTTCGAACAATTCATGTTCGATATTTCATGAAATTCACTGCCCCCAATTTGCTGTCAAGATCACAGGACCAGTTTCCTAATATTATCAACAGCTATGTGCTGTTGCGTTGCAGGTTTCTGGCGCGCAACCGTGATTCTCTTCTGGCAAGAAGCAAAACCTAACGTCATTTGCATAGAAAGCAGTCGAAACTCGTTTCTAGTTTAAAAAAAAAAAACAAGTCAGGTTGAAGAAAACGAAGAGTGATGTCTTTCTTTCATGTGCGCCATTTAAAAAAAGTTTTTCTGTAAATAATTCAGAATAAAAGCAGACTGCCTACAATGTCCATTCCCCTTTTGAAGTTATTTATATAATTAAAATATCATATAACGTTTTAAAATACGTCAGCTAGTCATATATCGTGTAGAGAACCTATAATACAGTACAGATGCAGTACACTTTCAAATCACGTCTTCAAATACAGGGGCAAATGAGGAATCATTATCCACATCAGAAAGCGCAGATTACCGCATTCTGTTACCACCCGAAGAAGAGGTCTGGAGGAATAGAAGACTTTTCAGAATAGACACCACCGCCGAAGAAGTCAGATGCAGATAGATTCCCGTGACAAAGAGGACGACAACAAATCAGATCTTAAGGCGGATAAAGAGGTAACGTTTGCAGACATGCTATTACGAAGAAAAGTTAGTTTTAGAGTCATAGTCATTAGCGAGTTTTCTTTGTTATCGTTTTTATGGTCAAACAACTCGCAAAATGTCCTCAAAGAAGCCCTTCAGTTGATGCCCGTTGAGATGAGAAAAGAGAATGATTTTCCGCCGTTATGTCACTAGCCATTGCAAAAAGATTGAGCGTCTCATTTAGTCAAGGGGCCCTGTTGCAGAGTCAGGAATTCTCACCGTGCAGCCGATAGTCTTACCGAACAATTGGTCGAAACTGAAACCGAGGAAGAATCGGCCAAGGAATTCAAGAAACAGGCAGGGTACGATTCAAGGGTTTAAACAGTCGAGGTGGAAGTGGAAGATTATATTGCGTCTCGATCGGACACTTCCTCTGTAGCAGGCAGCGTCGCGAACTTTGGGTTGGCGGACGAAAGCGTCCATGCCGGGAACGAGGAGGAGGTCCAGTAGAGCCGTCTATGAATGGAGACGGTTGTCCTACACCGATTGAACTCATGCACAGTGCCGCTGAGCGAGCGAAAGACATCCGCATTTCCTTAAGTCAGAATCCGGTCACTTATCGTTCTATTGCCAGCCCGGCATCGAAGAAACAGGGTGCAACCAGTAATTTCTCGCTGAAGGAGTCACCACCTAGAGACTCTGTTGAAGCACCTGATAGCCAGATTGATAGCTATCTTGCAGGAGAATATGACTTTAGTGGAGACTGGGGTTACGGAAATTTCAGGTCACCGGTCAGAGCCGAGTTGGAGGTTTATGGGGGTGATGCGCTGCAGTGGGTCGGATGGATCGATCTCTTCAAGTGTCGTGCACGACAGCCCCAAGACCACCCGACGAGAAGTAGGCGATTCTCAAGCGGAGCCTCCAAGGGGACAGCCTCTATGCAGTTCAGGGGCTTGGTGGGGGAGAAGGGGCGTACAACGAAACGCTCTCAATGTTGAAGGCCACTTGCGGTCGCCGCGACGTTTTGCGCGCAGCCCATTTGCAAGCGTTGGAGAAACTTGAAACGGGCAAGGGACCAAACTACTTCAAACGGTTTGCCGAGAAAGTACGAGCTCACGTGTTCGAATTGTCGCGATTGGGAGAAGCAAGAAACTTAGATGTTGTGGAGCGTCTTACCGCCAAGCTTCATGTTAGGGACCGACTGGCGTGGAACGAATGGGTGCAATTGAAGACTACTTCGCCGACTCGTCATCGACTTCGGACGGTGGCTATGTGCTCGTGCTGTAACATACCTGAATGCTCACGACGTAGCGGGAGCAGTCCAAAGGTAAAGAAGAAGGAGCAGCCAAATCGAGGCCTCTTGGAAGAAGCCACGTTGCGGCAGGGAATGCTTCCGAACAACCTAGGCAGCAACAGGTCAAATGTTTTCGTTGTGCCGGCGCGCACTATCTCAGTAACTGCACCGAATTCAAAGGGCTTGCTGTCAAGGAGCACATTGCGTTTGTAGCGAAAGAACGCTTGTGTTTTGGCTGTTTAGGTAGTACCCATCAGCTAAAAGATTGTCGGAGGGCGGCACTGAAGACTGCACACGACGGTACCATAGCCTGCTTCACCAGGGAAGGCCCTCGGCGCCAGGTCAAGTCGACCACCGGACCACCGTGGCAGTCACCAATTCGGTCAGCGCCTCACTGACTTCGGTCGCCTTGGGTGTCATAAAAATCTCTGTTTTCTATGTCAAGGGCAACAAGAGATCTGCAGTTGTGCTGTTGGATGAAGGCAGTGACTGTCACTTGGAGTTGCAGGGGGAGGCAGCCGTTCAAGGTCCACTGTGCTGCAGGGGCAAAGAAAGGGTTCCCGTCCATGGAAGTCGGGTTGAATCTTGCTGCCGACTCCGAGTCGCGCACTATCTGGTGAAGGCCCGAACAGTGCCGACAGTGTGTAACCCTGTTCCAATGATTCCATGGCCCCCTGTTCAGCAGCGGTGGGCTCATCTCCGCGACTTACTGCTTACCGAAGCCAGTGGAAGGGTTGACATCCTGCTCAGTTTTTACCGGCAGGGTGAGCCTGGAGAACCGGTGGCTACCTTAACTGCATTAGGTTGGGTTATCCGCGGTACCTTGGGTAATGGTCTCAGCTTGAGGGGGGGCTAGGGCTTGTCTGATACAGCGGGCACAGGATGAACATCTGGACGAAGCTTTTCGTAAGTTCTGTGACACGGAGTCATTTGGTATTGAGGTCGTCCGCCCAAAAGGATTATCACCCGAAGACGCACAAGCGGTCAAGATCGCCGACGAAGGCACGAGGAAGCTGGAATCGGGTTACGAAGTACCGCTTTCATGGAAGGAGGTGGAACCCGACCTACCTGATAACAGGCCACTAGCGGAACATCGTCTTCGCGGTCTGGTTGATCGCTTCGCAAAGGACGCCCAGTTCGATTCGGATTACAGGGCGGCCATTCAAAAGTACATAGAAGACGGCTGTGTTCGGGAGGTTACCAACCCAGTCGAACTCTCCAGGAAAGACCAGTATTTTTTGCCGCATCACGTCGTATACAAGCTGTCTGTGCAGGAGCAAAGTTGCGGGAAGTTTTCGATTCAGCCGCGTCTTACAGAAGGAAGTGTCTGAACGACGCTCTTTGAACCGGGCCACCTCTGCGAAACGAGCAACTAAACTCAGGGAAGGGGCTGTCGGTTTCACTGCTGATATCGAAGCCATGTTCAGCCGCATAAAATTGAGGCCGCATGATGCGCGCTACCATCGATTCCTGTGGGTCCAGAACGGGGAAGTGAAGGTGTTCCAGATGGACCGCGTTGCATTAGGCGATAGGTGCTCCCCTTTCCTGGCGATCAGCATGATTTGACGGACCGTGCAGGACCATGGCGGCAATATGGATGGCGCTAAGAAAACTATTTGGGAAAAACTGTACGTCGATGATTATCTCGACAGCGCGGCGACAACAGAAGAGGCCATCCAGCGCATTGCGCATGTCAGCCGGATCCTGCGACAGGGGGACTTCCACCTTTGGAAGTGGGTGTCCAAGTCTGCGGAAGCGATGAAAGCTTTAAAAGAAACCGGTATGCAGTCCGAATCCACCGACTTCAAGGCCTTGGGGGATCAAGATCACGGACTGAAAGTACGAGGGGTCCAATGGAAGCCGACGGATGACACCTTGGGTTTCAGTCTTGCACTTAGCGACGATGTCGTTTTCAGCCGTCGAGGTTTGCTCCGAAAGGTAGCTGCCATATTCTGACCTGGGCTACTCTCCCCAGTCGTATTAAAAGCGAAGATTCAGCTCCGAGCTCTCGGAATGTTAGGGTTGTCGTGGGGTGAAGACATCCCGGAGGAGGCAAAAGCTTGGTGGCAGCAATGGTTCGATCATTTAACCCGAGTCCCCCGTGTTAACGTGTCTCGTTGTGTCTTCGGGAACGCAGAAACGATCGAACGAAGTGAACTTCATACCTTCGGCGACGCGCTGGAAGAGGCATTTGCGGCGGCAGTTTATCTTCGGAACGTATATAGGGACGGCAACGTGAAGGTCCACCTGTTAATAGCCAAACGAAATTGTCTCCAAGTAAGTTCGTCTCGGTAGCCACGTTAGAGCTTAACGCAGCTCTTCTCGGGGTACGTCTCGCCCGGTATGTTGGAGACTCGTTGACCAAGAATGTGCAACGAAGATTCTTTTAGACCGATAGTTCGTGTGTGAGGAACTGGATTCGGGCGACCGCGGCATCTTACAAGCCGTACGTGGATCATCGGATCGGTGAAATCCAAACTCTGACCGAGCCGTCAGAATGGCGTTTTGTTCCAGGGAGTCTCAACCCTAGCAATCAGGCCATTAGATCTAGGATGCCTGTTTTGGACTGCTCGGACCGACACTGGTTCGAAGGACCGTACTTTCTTCGAGAAAAAAAATCGGGATGGCGGAAAGACGTTCCGTGGGCAAGAAATCTTTAAGAGATCCGGTCGGAAGAGGCCGTGATATTGCAGGTGCGTGTAGACGACGGGGATCGTTATGACTGGAGTTTGGCCGACGTAGGAGCCACGAGGGGGTTCACGAAGCTCACAAAAGAATTTACCCAGATGCTGGGCAAGTGTCACGCAGCGGCGTTTGGACGCGAGTTGGCCGACTTGAAAGCAGGTCGAACGATAGGTAAAACATCATCTATTCTCTCTCTCTCCCCGTTCTTAAGCCCGGATGAGCTTATGCGAGTTGGGGGTCGTCTGTCGAGAACAGCTCTACCATACGACAACAAGCACCCGATCCTCCTACCTCGGTCCCACCCCCCTAACAACCCGAATCGTTGAGGAGTTTCATCACCGGTCGAGACACGCCGGAACGGACTACGTTTTAGCCGCAGTGCGCCATATTACTGGATCCCTAGGGGACGTGAGTTGGTGAAAGAGGTTAGGGTGGCCTGTACGCAGTGTCGGAAGGAAGCGGCGCGTCCGGCGGAGCAACTGATGGCGGACCTTCCACAGGAGAGACTTGCGATGGGCTGTCCCCCTTCTACCATACATCGATAGATTACTTCGGACCGCTCGAAGTATCGTACGGGAGAAATCACTGCGCCAAGCGTTACGGGGCGCTCTTTTCTGCATGATCACTCGCGCTGTGTACATCGATTTAGCCCGCTCCTTATCCACCGATGATTTTATTATGGTCTTTCGTCGTTTCGTGGCAATTTACGGCAAACCCCGAACTCTGTACTCGGATAATGGGAGGAATTTTGTTGGGGCCGAACGTGAGCTACGCGAACTTCGAGGACAACCTTGGGGAGAAACTGCGGTCGGATCTAGGTCTGGAGTGGAAGTTTCAGCCGCCCAACGCGCTACATTTTGGGATGAAAGTTTAGTCAAATCTGCAAAAAGGGCTCTCTACCGCACGTTGGATGCGGAGTCTCGCAGCTTGAGGAGCTTGACATAAGACGCGTTCCGGACACTTTTGCTCGAGATTTCCGGGTTCCTGAACAATCGGCCACTCACTTATGTCAGTTCGGATGCTGGTGATGTTCGACCATTAACCCCGAACGACTTGCTTAACCCGGCACCCCCAGCTCCAGTACCTGGTGAATCCACGCATCCCAGTTATCGTCAAAGGTATCGGGAGGTACAGCAGTTGGCCAACACCTGCTGGGATATTTGGAAGAAAAACTGCCTGACGACCTTAATCGCACAGCGTAAGTGGAATAATCGGAACAGAAACCTGCAGGTTGGAGACGTCGTACTCGTCATGGATCCAGGGCTACCCCATGGGAAATGGCTAATGGGACGGGTGACAGAAACTTTTGCGGGACCCGACAACCTTGTTAAGGCGGCACGAGTACGGACCGAGGAAGGAACGCTTAAAAGACCCATAGCCCAGCTGCGCCTTCTCGAAGAGAGCAGCGTTGCGGAGGAGCCAGGACGCTGCTCTGTGGGGGAGTGTGTTACGACGAAAGGTTAGTTTTAATAATAGAGTCATAAGCGAATTTTCTTAGTTAACGTCCCAGTTCAGCTTGCCCATCGATCCTCTCAACATCTGTGTTTTATTTGTTTTAGTGCCTTTGTCTACTTGCCTACCATTGCTTCTTGGGTCAGGCGCTTCCAGAGGAAGTCAGCTTGGTTCGCGTCCTAGGAATGGTGATGAGTCAGGGCAAAGGCTATATGAAGTTTGTTCACCTGTTCCCCCGACATTCACTCGGTCGACTTCTTTGCAATACAACATTCTCCTTTTACTCTGGTCCTCGTGTCTTTGTTTGGTTTGCCGATCGTAGTAACACATGCCGAAACGAACACCACGTCCTAGAATCTAAGAATCCCCGCCCCTAGTCGTTTGAAATTAGTCAAAAAGTCATTCAAAAGCTTTAAGTTAGTACTTGAGTGAAAAAAGGAAGGAGAAAATGACTAGAACCCGGACTAAATGCCCTTCTAGTCAAATTTGCTAGTCTCAGTGTTTTCCTTTATGTGGTTTGTGGTGACGTTACAGCGTCATACGAAATTCCGTCTTCCAAATAACGTTTATCAAATACATCAATTTGCAGGACTCTGGCACCACTGTAGTTCAAGTGACAAGAAGTAGCATGGGAGAAGCAAGAAACCCGTCAAGGTGGGCCCTAGTTCACATTTCAGCCCGCCGACACCTCTCTTTCCTGCCTTTCAGGCTCCGCCTCCTGTGCCCTGGGCTCCCAGTTATTCTTCATTTCTTCATACACCTTGTTCGTATCAGCCGGCCACGGAGATTCGACTGAGTTTAGATCTGCGACTAATCTATAATATTGAAATACAAATGTGGAAACAGCAGTCGTTATTAGGAACTTAACTGGACAAAATACATTTGTAAAAGAATTGCAGTTAATCTTAGTTAAAACTGAACACATCTCACTTATGGACATCCATTACATGACCGAATATACGTTTTAGCAATCTTATTTAAATGACTCCTCTGTAAGTCCTAAGCATAAAGTTTTAGAAGTAATAGGGTGACTACCGTGACTACCTTTTGGAAGAAGAAACTTAAGTTTTGTGATGCCCCTGCGTAGCATTAGACTGCCGTTACGATGTCAGTTGCTGCATCGAACTGTTGCAAAGCTGACTAGCCATAATGCAGTTCGTTGCTACCTTGAAAGAGGTTTTCGAAGCAATACAGTTGCATGAACACGAGCATTTCATTAGTTTTGTATGCACCAGGAGTGAATCAAGTTTCTCTGCTACCACAACATGTAAGTATACATAAATGAAGACACTGATCACGTTTTGGGCGAGGGTTTCGCTACTCTGTTTCAGGTGTACTTAGTCAGGAATCATTTCGTGATTCTTTCCCTCATTTCTCATTGATCTCAATGGTCCTTTCTCGTGATTGGGGGGTGGGGGTGGGGGTGGGG
>JAIQCU010002395.1:0-11161 GCA_022114935.1 Leptestheria dahalacensis
AGTGAGAGGGTTGGTTAGATAGTGTGGTAAGGTAGATAGGTAAATAAAAAGAGAGAGATGACGTACTTGGCCAGGTAATGTCAGATAGGTAGGTAGATAGGTAGAAAGATAGATATGATGATGTTTAGTGAGGGAGTTGGTTAGATAGTTGGTAAGGTAGATGGAAAAACAAATAGACGGTAAGTAGATAAAGAGATGATGTACTTGGTTGGGTAGTAAGTCAGATAGACGCGTAGATAGGTAGATAGAATGACGTTTAGTGAGAGAGTTGGTTAAATAGACAGTAAGGTAGACTGAGAAACAAATAGATAGGTAAATAGATAAGAGAGATGATGTACTTAGTCGGGTAGTAAATATCAGACAGACAGGAAGATAGATAGGCTAGTGAGATAGTTGGGAAACAAATAGACAGATAAGCAGATGGAGATACATAATTAGATACAAAGACTGATAGATAGACAGAATATGGATAGATACATAGGATAGAGACAGATAGAGAAATGACGTGCAGATATTACATTACATCATTTGATCAAATTAAATCATCATACATTAAAAATTAACTCGACACTGAAGAATCAACTTTAAATAATTAGCATGAACTTACATGAGAATGGTGGAAAGCCAAGTCTCTCCATAACTTGCACACGCGTGAAGCCGTCATCAGCTCCTGTACCGTCAGGTACTTGAAAACGTGCAGCAACCCGTGATAGCCCAGGCCGATGAAATTGATGAACTGACCGGCAGAACCGCCGAAAAACCTCCTCACCATTGCGGATGCAGACGACGAACTCGACGGCGCCTGCACAGTCAGCTTGGCTTGTTTCGCCGGAGGCGATAAAGATTCCGGCTGAGGAGTTTTCCGCGACTCGCTTGAATCGACAGCTCCCGCAGAGGCCGGGGGACTGGAAACCGCGGGTCGTTTACCGTTGACCAAACTGGAATTCTGTCGGGCGCCGGATGTTTTCGGCGCTGCGGACTGCCGAGGTTTCCGCTGCGTCTTCGGTTTGGGCGGCGACGCGATGTCTGCAGGTGCGGCGGACGTCAGCTCCGCAGCCTGAGGAGTCGGAGGAGCAGGTTCAATCGTGCTGGCTTCCGACTTGACCGGTGATCTGACGTCGGTTAGAGAGTCCTTGCTCGGTGAGGCTGCGGACACCGGCTGGGCTGGAGGAGGCGGCTGTGGTTTGCAGCGCTAATTTCAAAATTAAAAAAATTTAATTAAAGTTTAGGTAACGAATAACACATGTCACTTGTACGTAATCAACTCCTCGTAAATTTAAAACTATTTGAGATAATTCGCACACGTGTGTGAAAAACATATAAAGTAAATTATTCGTAATTAGCTGTGATGTAACATTAAATACTTTAATAGTGTGCAATGTCAATATTAAATTACCTTCCCCGATACACATTACCGATACCAACTCTGTTAATTAATTATTTATTTCTACGGCTTTAACGTATATAAAATTAAATGTATACATGGGTTTTTGTAAAATGAAATAATACAAGGTATGATACAGTAATAAATATAAACAGAAGAGAACAATATTGTCAGATATCAGTTAATCATGTTACAATACCATCCTCGATATCGAAATATCGATATAGGAAAATTAGCAATCAGCACGTAGATAAATAGATGGACAGATAGACAGGTAGGTAGGTAGATAGATAGATAGATAGAGATAGACAGATATAGATAAAGGTAAATGATTAGTAAATTACCGAAATCTAGTTTTAAAACTAGCAAAACTGAGCAGCCCTGCAAAATTGATTCTATTTTTTGGCAAGTAATTTACATAATGAATACATACATTACGAGATAATAGAAATAAATACACTATAATAAATACATATATATTATTAATTTTAATTACACAAAAAGGAATACTATAATACGAAATACTCCGTATAACTCGATGCTTGATATTAAAATAACGCCTTCCTTATAATCATCATACTATTTACTGCCGAAATAGCATATCGCCCTATACTATCAAATACCGTTTAAGAAAACAGACTAGTTGAAAATTACCAAATTATCAAAATACATCCAGCTGATATCAGACTATCGATATAATGGAACTAGTATATCGTCCTATCGTTAACCTATTTCTCCGATTTTCTCTCGAAACTAAAGTATTCCATATCGGACTAATATCAAGGTTAGAATATTACAAGGCATTCGGTGGGATTATCTCCCCCAACACAGGCCGGATGAAACAGGGAAAAGCATTTCTGACACGTCTGCGACGGCCACTGCCCCTCGGCTTTAGGACAGTCCCTGGAACAGGGCAGCAGGTCCTCCTTGGCAGATAGCAAAGGCTCGGCGTTCTCTTTGCTGCGGGGTCCCCGCGACCTTCGGTTAAACAGTCGAACCTTCATTTGCTTCTCGGCCTTTTCGCTGCGCGCCTTGCGTTTACTCGGCGGAGATTTGCTCGCGTCTTCCTCCTGGGGAGTCTTGACTTCCGGCGCCGCTGCAGGCTCTTCCGGTAGACTCCCCGTTATGGCGGCGACGTCTTTGTCCAGTTCTTCCATGTCTTTCCGGGCGGCTTCACTCTCCACCGATTTGGGAGTCTTTTCCACTTTGGGTATCGGTATCTTTCTTTCTCCAATCTCGTCCTAAAATATTTAAATTTTATATTTTTTGATATTAATATCTCTTTTTTAAATAAATAAATAAAGCTGTTATTGCACCACTAATCTAAAATTAAATCGTAATAAAAACATCAAAGTCAAGTTCCAGATACTGATTTAAATTAAAATATATATATTTAAAGTTTTATGAACAATTTTCGGATTTAGTATTAAAATGTTAACTTTATATTGAAATCATGTAAATCCGTAATATTTATTAAATTTGTATAACTTAATTCAAAGTTAATCAACATTAGATTTTATGAATTTAGTACTAAGTGATTTCGATCTAATACATCAAAATTAACTTTTTCTTGTAATACCGGTTTTTTAATTACAAATTATTATCAGACTTGTTATTCATTGTGTTCGATTATCTAAAATTCATTATCATTAATTAAATGTCACTAGAATTAGCTACATTACTGCCTTTACGGAGAAGAAAACGGGTTTTATACTTTTCTTTTGGCGTGTCGTAGGATTTCATGCTCTGGTTCAGCCCCCAAAGGCTCTTTGAAGTAAGTAAAGTGTTCGACGTCCAGTGAACTGCCGGTTTTATCCACTGTTATCAAAACAAGAGGGAAATAATAAAAACAGAGTTAGTCTGTCAAGGATCTGTTGCTTTATCATTTAAAGATATAAATGTATATTACGTCACTTGATAAATTCAACTACGTTTCGAATGTAAATAACATATGCTTTATTACAGCACAGTTAATGTAACCACATAAAAGGTAATTAAGTTAGGCAATTACAGTAGCTCGCGACTTCCCGCGTGGATCGTAACTTCTTGCCGCTGGGCGCGTAATAGTACACGTCGCAAAGGGTCTTGGTGCTCGAGTCCGTTATGGCGCGGAAAACAACTTCTCGCCGCCATCCTGCGATAAAAAATTATAAAGTGAATTGAAATATTAAAATATAAAACTGAACTTTGGATTTTCTATCTCATACCGTGTTTGAATGGTTCACGATATATCGGTGCCGTTATGTCGACGACAGGGTGGGCCTTCTTCGTGAGACCCGCTGACCGCGCTTTGCTGGCGGGCGTCATGCTAGATCTCACCGGAGTCTCGATTGACGACTCGGTGGGAAATGGGGATTCAGGTTCAGATGCGGCATCGATTCTGGGGGGGAAAAGCAGCCGACTTCAAAAAACAATTCAATGTATTACTATCTTGCTTCATACCTCGAGCCGTGTTCGTTATCTCCATCTTCCCCCTGAGTCGAGCTATTGTGAGCAGCGTCCTGGGCGTTAACTTGCGCTTCGGCCTTCGCCAGTCGTTTCTTCCCGCCACCCTTTTCCATAGCCAGTAGATAAGCCATTCCACGTCCCTTGACACGACTTGGCATGCTCCTCCGCATGGGCAGCAGAGCCGTCGGCGTAACTTCAGTTTTGCGTCTCGAACTCCTGGACGATGAGGTGGCTTTATCGGCTATAACGAGCTTCCCACTATCATCGGCTTCAACATTATTGATCGATTCGCTTTCGGCGGTCTCTGAATGTGTGGCGCCCGACTCGGGCTCGGCACTCTGGGCTGTGTCAGGCGTCTCTTGAGGTTCAGAACCGACTGTGGGATCACCCTGCTCTTCAACTTCCATTTTCTCGTCCTTTCCCGCGACTTCGGGACTCATCGCCGCCGTTTGCTCTTCTGACATTTTTCCTGTGAAAGAAAAAGTTGTTAAACTACCCGTCGTGAGAAAAGACTGTCACATTCACACGCTAGAAGCGGTACCTGGTTACCGTATTCCCACGCCTTGCACTCCAAGCGTTTAGCGTACAAGTACACGTCGAACGTTTTACAGAAAACTGGTAATAATAATGTGACCCTCGTATAAAAGAGCTGATTCAGAAATTGCACCAAATAGCGTTTTTCGAAATAGAATAAATGATGTGATAATTAGGGTCGTAATTCATGTATATGAGCAGAAATCATGCGCATCTGAAGGCAAGCGTAACGGCTCACTTGTAAACAGTGGGAAACACTTTGCCGAAAACGGGTTCAACGGCTGGCTTGTGTGTGGGACGCTCAGTCGCTCACAGAAAGCCGCCATTCCATAATGAAAATGCGACGTTGCCAGATCTAATTAAAATCCTGTTTACGCCTTAAGAAAAATCATAAATTTACAAAGTCATAATTTCATTATATTTCGCTGTTATTGAACTCAAAGTCATAAATCATATTATACTAAAACTTAAGTAGGCTTAAAGTATAGTACTTAAAATACTAAACCTTAGTGATATTAATATCACGATAATACGATACGATGATTGTAGCATAATGATTACATGATGAATTCCGCAAGTTCAACAGATAAATCGATACTTGTACTCCTTGATATTTATATCTGTCTGCAAAGTTTATACGTCATGACAAACTCATCATAATCGTAACATTTTAGCATGTATTTAACATACGAATATCGATACTACTTACTAGTATCCACATCTGTCTGCAAAATGAATGCCTCGTTTCGTTATATCGATAGTTTTCCGATTGCCCGATTCAACTAAAACACTTGATATTAACTGTATAACATGCTTATCTTTAACTTAAAAAACTGAAACTAGGTAAATTGCAATCAAGTCTTGCATTACAATTTACACGGTTTCTATGACATTCGAATTAAAATTAACAATCAGCCTAATTACACGTTTTACCTCACCACCGCCCAACACATTACGTTGTAACGATATTGAAAAACAGACTGAACTCTAATCAATGAAGGTTACCTTAAAGGTTAGTTAACAATCCCAAGATTTACACACGGTTGAACTGATGTTTAATGATTGTCGAGCGTGCGGTTTCGTTTCCTCTTTAGAAACATGTATATCTGTATTGCTACAGCTCGCTTAAGTTATAATAACAGCTCTTTTTCTTCTAAAAGGGGTTTCACTCACTGGTATATAGACATTCACTTTAGCGTGTGTTGGAGGAAAAGGTAAAAGGGGGGGCAGCAGGCGAGCATGACTTATTGAACACGGTATAACAATCGAGCACGTTCGCATAAAAGCTACAGTTTCTACAACAATCAACGTATAGGCTTTCTTCTCGCCAATAGAAATCTGTCTCCATCAAAGATATCTCTACAACACTATGCTTTAATAAGATGAAGCTGTCTTATCGCTATTAACGTTGTGCTGTCAAGTGCTGCTCCTTTTTTGTTTATCTCTTTATGTCCAAAAAAAAGGAAATAGCTTTTTCCTTATTATGTTCTATTTCTGCTGTTTTTGTTCTCCTTAAGGCACAGGAACTGCGTAGTGACTTTCGTCCTCCTCGATAATATCTATGTGGTTTTTGAAGGAATCCCAGTCAGGATATGAAGTGACCAGGTCGACGTTGTCTTCGGTATCCATCTGAACGCACGTCGGACGATAGACATCAATGCGGACTCCCAAACAGTATCCAAGTAAATACAACTCGGCCTGTAATTAAACGCGTTCATCAATATTTATCGCAGTTAGTTTAATTAATATATCTGAATTTAATCTTTGTTGATAATTTTAAAAAATGCGACAAATTTAAAATGATATTTTTGAAAAACTGATACCGTTCTCTTATGAATCCTCTGCAATCACGTAAGCATTTAAGAAAATACAAAATGCCATAAAATATATAATTTAATTGACATCAGAAAAGCCAAGGTTTGAATAATACCTGTTTAAGCGCAATAGTATCTCCCACAGGCTCCAGATAGTTACTGGCCCAGTTGAGGGCCGTCCCAGCTTTCGGCTGAGCAAACATGGTCATCGCAAACAAGGGCAGTGCGTCTCCCAGGGAATCGGCTAAATCCAGGTTCAAAGCCGATCCCAGCAGGTGCAGTTTAAGCGCCTCCATGACGCGCGTCTCCAGCGCTGCGTCCGCATTCAGAGCTACAATTAACGCTTCCGCCGGATTGTCCGCCGTCTTCACCTCGTCCATCTATTACAGATATTTTAAAATCAGTAAACTTTTAATATCATTTAAAGATTAAGTTAATTATATTTGGATAATAGTTTACCAAATTATCCAATGAACCGAGGCAGTCGTTGAATCCGTCAATAGCGTTATTATAAGGAAGACGATGAGCGAAACTCCAGCTGTGAATCCAGGTGAATCCACGTCGAAGACCCTGCTCGATAGCTTGCATAGCTTCAGAGGCTGAAGGAACTGTGTATTTGGCAGCCACCATCTGGTACAGAGCAGCTCGGAGGACCGAGTAATTGTCATTGCGCATGCGCCTCATTGCCGAGCATCGGCTTAACTTCTCGATATGACCGTAGGCTTCCTTGATGGCTGCAGCCCTGCTGGTGTTGCCCTGCCACGTGCTGTCCGCGTAGTCTCCGATGAGAATTCGCGGACTGACGGCGTCGGTGCGAGTCTCGGTGTCGACGTCGAAGATGGCCGAGTCGCGGTTGGATTTCTTGGTCTCGGCCCACTGACGACGGCGGACAGTCTCGGGACTCTCCAGCAGGACCGCTGAGTCGCTCTGCGGGCTGTTGAGTGCGCTGTCCGAGGGAGTGCAGCTCATGGATTCCATCTCTTTTTCCCTAGATTACAAGTACAACTTTTAAAATTATAAAAAGTTATAATCTTAAGAATTTCGTAGTTTAAACAAAGAGAGAGTTTATTCCGGATGGGTGAATTCAAATTCGTTATTTCCTTCATCATGTTTATTTAATGTAATATTATTTAATGTATATAAACTTTTATTACGCAAAATGCCGGCAAACTTTTTATCTGAATTATATAATGAAATATAAAAACTTTGATTAACTCTCATAGTGCATGTTTAGCTAATGTAAATAATTAACTTATAATTAACTACACTAATATTTGAATATTATGTTTAAACTTAATATTTTACGGCAATCGAATCGTACATAACTTAGGTTGTAAACAGGACTTTCATAGTGGCTTAATAAGGTTAGCTGCCGAGTGCTGTTACCTATTTTCCGGAAGAGGGAGAAGAGCAGATTGCGAGCTGCTTTCCCATTCCTGGTATCCCGACTCTTGCGAACACCACTGGTTAGTGTTTGGGCTTTTCACTTGCAGGAAAGACGAAGCCTCACTCGTAGCTGCCAGCGGAGAATTTGGCCGTTCCTTCAGCTCTATTTCGGCAGATCTACGCCCCCCCAAAAATCAGATGAATATGATTTTCCATGTTGAATAATTATTAGCTTTGCATACCTTTTATTCTATAAGAAGCAGAAAATGAAAAGAGCAAAATAAATTAAAAGAATGATTTTTATCACAACTGGAACTTGCACGGCAATGAAAACTGTAGCTATCGATCACAACGTATCACATCACTTAAAACTATCGATCTTATTCTCTATTTCTATTCATGGGTTCATCTGTCTATCTGTCTTGTCTCCATCCAGGTTACTTTCTATCTTGCAGTCTATCTATCTATCTATCTATTTACCCGTTATTCTGTTAAATTTTATTACTAGTTTTCTATCCAGCAGCTGCCTAACTGCCTATATACCTAACTAGGCTAACTATCCATCTATCTAACTGCCCACCTAGTATCTATCTAGGTATCTATCCACCTATCCATCTTTCTGTCTATCCAGCTAGTTATCTGTCTATCTACCTGCCCACCTAGTATCTATCTAGGTATCTATCTACCTATCCATCCTTCTGTCTATCCAGCTAGCTTATCTGTCTATCTACCTGCCCAACTACTTGTCATGTCTCGATCGTTATCTATCTAGGTTTCATAACTCTTGATATATCTTATGTATCTATATTTCTGTCTATGTGTCTATTTGTCTATTTATCTATTTGTCTATTTATCTATTTAACTATCTATCTATCTATCTACCTATCTATCTATCTATCTATCTATCTTTCTGTCTATAACTATCTATTTATCTATCCTTCTAACCATCTGCCTATCAATCAATCCATTCGTGTGTCCATCCGTCCCTCTACCCATCTACCTATAAATTCAAAATGTTGAAACAGAAGAATCACGATGCAGGGCTCGAAGCTCGTTTTCGAGCCCTGCACATGTAATGTCAGAGGCATTATACCTGACGGTGACCGGGGAGCCGCTGCGACTGCGACTGGGTGAATTCTGCTCCATCTCACTGACTTCATCCAGCGTGGATATGAAAAGACCGTCATTATCCCATTCTAGCGAATTTGGGTCTTCCTCTCTATGTAGAAATATAAAAAGAAAATTATTTCCTTATCTACATTATTAACTAATACATCAAACATCAAATTAAATTATTGGAATTTTCATACAGATAATTGTATTATTATTATTATTTGGATTACCGGCCAGCGGCCGCAGCAGAGAACGCTNGCCAAGTAATGAAAAAAAGGCTTTGTTAGCTGCATTACATCGTGATTTTATGTTTGATCTCCAAGTCCCGTGATAATTGTATAAAAGATGTATTACAAAGATTTCAATTACATTATATAATAACAATTGATTGCACTTTAAAAAATGGTTATTTGTTAGTATTAGTACCAACTTTACTCGCTTAATAATTATTTACTGAATGTGAAACAGACCTAGAACTAAAAGAGAGGAATACTGTGTGGTATAGTTAAATATTAGCTTGAACTAGAATTGTATTAAATGTACAGTAATTGAGATAGGTATAAATTGGGAATTTAATTTTACCCGATGTGGTAACTGCTCGACGAGCTCCTTCTAATCCTGGCAGCGCGCGATCCCGGCCTGTGCATGGGGGAGTCGGAGGTGGTGGAAGCGCAGTCGCTCATCTCGTCCGCAAAAGCGGTCAGACTTAGCAGGCCTGCGTCAGTTAAGGCAAGATATGAAATTACATCATCATCGATTTATCTAACTATCTTTCTACCTATCATTATATCTATGTATCTATCTAACTATCTATCTATCTCGCTGTCCGTCTATCTATCTATCTATCTACCTATCTATCTATCTATCTATCTATTTAACTATCTATCTATCTATCTATTATGTGTATTATTTATTCTTATTTTTTTATATATCTATGTAAGTTTTGAGGTTAACCTTTGAAAGACGCTCTGTTCAGATGGATGTTCAGGGTCTCCACACCGGTCATGGAAGAGATGCTCTGCTGGGAGGCACTGCGAGGGAAATTATCGTCGTCATGCAGCGACGAGATTTCCTGATTCATGGCCAGGCAATTGCTCTTGACGTGACTGACTTCAGCTTCCAGTCGCTCCAGGACCCGCAGGGTCTTCAACCCGCACCGGTCGTGGAAGGAGACATCCAGACTGAACTCGGATCCGTTGCTATCGAGTGAGCATTCTCGAATCAAGCGGCTCATCTCGCTCAGCTCCGTTCCGGAAGCGATGGATTCGATGGATCCCTCGCGGTAGAAACGGTAGCGGATCCATGGTGCTGCTTCCGCCTATTATAATAAATTAAAATGAACATTAACATTAACACTAACACTAAAATTTTAATAAATTTTAGTTATATTAATAATAATACAAAGTATTAAAATATCATTAATCGTACTGTTCTAACGTAATTTAATTTATTAATAAAATTACTGACATTCGCATATAAATAATTAACTAATTGTTTTAATAATATCGGGGAATATTCGATCGCAGTTAACTTTAACTGATAGTAATATTAAATCATTACAACAATTTCAATGTAGTAATTAAAATTAAGTTGAAAATTGCACCTGCGATCTATCATCCTTGACCGACAGACTATACGATCGAATGCGATACGATTCGACGCTGGGGGCCCTAGAATTATCGCAGCTGCTGTCTTTCTCCTCCAATACGGCCAGCATTTGACTTCCGGTGTCTTCCGCCTGTCTCCCCTGCAGCACCAGACCTTCCGGAGTGGAGCAGATCCGGCGGATGGGATTGCTGATCTTCTCCGGAGTCTGCGGAATGACTTCCGGCGGCTTGGCCACGCGTTCTGGGGTCTGGGTCTGCGTGGCCTTGTGCGCGAACTGCGACGCATTGTGGCGCCAGCGTGTGCGGATCTGATGAGCGCTGTAGCTACCCTTGCGGAACTGAAATAGGAAGATTGTATATATTAACTTAACTTAATATTAATTTTAATAAATTATAGCTCGCATTTTCAGTAAATTGTAAATGAATTCCTATATGAAATATTTGCGATATAAACTTGATTATTAAATATGTAATTTTTTGTCAATAATTCTAGTTGTACAAAAAAAACGCTGATCTCTCAGGCGCCCCTGAAGAATTTGACATAAAAAATAAGTAAAAATAAAACGCTATGAATAATTACCTTGTGACGTTTACGGCGGGAGCAATTGATGCAATTAAGTCCAGAATCATCGATAGAATCCGGTTCAAAGTACTCGTCTTCAAAGTATTCCTGCGATAAAACAAAATTATAATAAAATAAGAAATAAATTTAGCAAAAAATAAAAAGTTAATTTTTAAAATTAATGACTAAATGTATTAGGTTCTTATCAGGAGTCGGAAAAGCGGTTTTAAAAGAAAGAGGAAAATATATATCAAGTTGCCAAGTTCTTTGGTGTGCTTGGCTCACTGTCTCAAGGTCCTCAATGGGACACAAT